>JXSR01S016299.1:29625-52337 GCA_000969725.1 Ophiothrix spiculata | reverse complement strand
TAACAGCTTTTTTGAGATTCTGGCCCAAATATATGCCACAAGACCATAAATATTGGCGACTTTTCCTTGTATTTTATTTTTTTCAGTATCTCAAAATCGGGACGTCCCGATTTTTGGCCATTTTGAGAGTTGTAAATCGGGACGATCCCGACAAAATCGGGACAGTTGGCAGGTATGTTACTATGGACACTAATGGCAAATGTGAGAACAACTTCTGTGTTGTAGGGACCCTCAAATATATGAATGAATGAATCCCTAAAACATCCAAGTTTATAACAGTGCAGTAAAGGTATTTCAGATTTCTCTGCAGAGGGCTGCATTTTAATTCAGCTGCCCAGGCGATTTAAAAGACAAACTCGCTGTTTCAATTTACTACATGTTCCAACTGACCTCAGATCACCCTATGATAATGTATACATTTCAGGCATAGTACAATAAGACATGAAATATTTTAAATATTGAATATAGGCTCTGGAAGATATGAATAGGTTCATTCTCATGTAATTTATAATGTTGCATTCACAGTCGATTTCATCGCAGGACATCGTTCTCCAGCTACCGATATGCAGTCTTCTTATTTTAAAGCGGCTCACAAGTAGTATGTTTTTTTAAGACTGCATACTATTGGCAAACCTCAAGCCATGTCTTGCGATGAAATAATCACTAGAAAACTGAATGTAGTATTACACTCATATAAACAGACATGTGTAAGCTCAATCTTAACTCTATCAACAAGGAAATTTTATAGGGGAACCGGTACTCGCCGCCATTTTGATTTCACCGCCGTGTAAATCCTATGGGACAGCAGCCATCTTGGATTGTCGCTCATGGAAGGTAAGTTATTGTATCTCCGGCATTTTACGGCTCCGCGTGCCACACTTCGAGAGTCTTCGCAACGGATTAGCGGGAAAATTGGCGTACTTTGATCAGAGGAAGTCGCAATATATGCTACTTGAAACGCAGACACGTTTTTTATGTGAAACAAAATGCACACGCTTTATATGTGTAAATTGACGATTTACACGATCTGCCTGGATATCGGGCCAAACTCCGAATTTATCAATAACTCTGCTCCATAAGCCACACACGATGGCGGAGAAAACTTTTTCCCCTATAAAAATTCCTTGTCTATCAATCTTTACAATTTCTGTTAATCATGATGGTACGAGGGAGGATCAATAAGTTTATGGCCTGAGATAGAAGATAAACTATGCTGGGTTTTTTTTTTCATTTATGTTGTACATAGGTCAACTTAAGTGATGAATAACTTAAGTGATGAATAGTTGGAAAATTTCCAAGTACATATTTTGCTTTGGTTTTTATTTACAGAATGCATGTCAGTTAGGGTTTTTTTTATTTCTGCTTTTTCAAGGTTAAAAATCAACTCACGAAAAACCTGTAACTAGCAAGTTTCAAGTTTTTGTGAAATAAAATGAAACTTTCCATACATTCATCAATCAGGCTGAACAAAAAAAAAATATTGATAAAAACTGCATATCGTAACTGGTTCTACCTCAGACCACACACTTATTGTGTATCCCTAAAACTAAAACTAGTGGCATGTCACTTTTAGTCACGAGCGAGACACTTTCTATAATTGCATTCCCACTGGGAGTTTGCTCGTGAGCGGCTAACGAGCGAGAATATATAGTCATGACCAAATTCTTATGTGTGAACACGCCCACAGACAGCAAAGCAGGGGTTCTCAACTAGTTCTTACAAAGCGCCACGAAAATTTGTAAATTGTAAAGTGAAGCGCCAAATATGTCCATTTTCAGTACATTCTTGTGTGTTTCTTTGTTTTTGAGAGAGTTTCCCTTCTACAGTGCATATATACTGATTTGGACCAAATAGTACATTAACTCAGAAGTCACATAATGGCTGAAAAATTAATGTACAGCATTTTTGAAGCACATTCATGCCACCTTATAAGTTTGACCAAGACCAGGCCTCAGTGTCAAGACAAAAATTATAGACCCGCATGACATAAAAATGCTTACTGGTTATGCTAATAAGAATTACTGTTTGTATATCTTCAGACACCATTTTCAGGATTTGTTCATCTTTTCATTTTTTCCATTACAATTTCTGATTACAATCATGATTCAATCTGACTTTCGAAAGATTAAGTTGCAACTCTGCATTTTGATACACACTTCTAATCAAGTTCTCAGGACAATCTTATTTGTAACGGAAGAAAACATACATCACAACAAAACAATAGGCTAATAAACACTCATAGCTGGGCTACAAATACCTAGCAGTACCCAGATTAATAGGGTCATCTGAAAGGTCACAGGGATGATCTGACCCCTACATGACCTTTGATCCTTCACACATAGGGTTCACACATATGCCCTACAACAAAAAAAACTATTTTGCCCCAAAATGTGATTTTTTAGGCAGAGGGTGGAAGGGGGGGGGGGGGGGGGGGGGGGGGGGGGGGGGGGGGGGGGAGTGGTGGAGGGGGTGCGACCTTACTCCCATGCCATTTGTGCCATCATTGGCAGTAATCCTTTTGCGCATTTTCATGCATGTGTGATTCAACTCCATGTGACTGATAAGAACACACCGTTGTGAAAGAAGGGCGTAAGTACAATAGCCGTCAATTTACACAAAATCTACATTTCACACTAAATAGTGTCAAGTCTAGTCTTAGGTCAGTAGTTCTTAAAATGGTTCTTCATATGATGGTGTCACCTGAAGAACCATATGTGACGCGTTACATCAAAAGGTACAAGTTGTCGGCCAAGCAAGTTTCGAGATACAGGCCAATTAAGCTTGTAAATTTTAAAGAAAATAATAAGAAAACAACCGTCTTTATTCATCATAACTTAGAAACTAAAACTTCAATTTTCACAAGCAATGTATCATTTTAAAGCTTATTTTGTCCTCTTACAAGTAACACAAAAATCTCAATTTTGTCCAAGGAAGACAACTTGTACCTTTTGATGTAACGCGTCACATATATAAAATACCAATGACAAATTTATGCAATACAAGTTATGAGGGTTTTTTCACATACTAGTGACAAGGTGTTTTTCTCTCAACCACTGCAGATTCAACTTTCTTTCATTCACATAAAAAGTAGGTTTACAGAGAAAAAATCTTATACCCTAGATTGGCACTATAACAGGTGCATGATACTGTAAACGGGAATATTTTCACGGGCTGAATTTTCTGCGAAACCAGACACAAACTTTTAGCGCTTGTTAAATTGGACCTGCACATCAAATGAATGTATTCGCGAGAGGTTATATTGGCAGATAGATATTGATCCGCGAAATTTGCGAAATTAAACCCTCGTGAAAATAACCCCGTTTACAGTACAAGCTAAACTGTTTAACAGTTTCTACCCAAGATTTCTACATGCTTGCAGATGTAATCAAATTAATGTTTTCCTGATAATTTTGGCACACCCACCAAGTCGATTTGTGGTGTTGGAATCTATCAAATGCCCCAACGACACAGATTTTCAAAGAACCGTTGGTTTTTTAAATGAGTAGGAACTTAACAACTTTTAAATCTTAATGTGTGAAGGAAATACCTGGCCTGTTTGTGATTTGTCTAATTGTAATCAATGTTCTAGTGTACAATGCATATTTCTCCATTCCTTCACCTTTGCAGGAATTAACCAATGAAATGACTGTATTGATATCTACAGAGTGATACGGCCTGGTGTGTACATCCTGTTTGCTTTCATTCACACAGGATAGATAAGACTGATTATCTCAATCACGCTTCTACATATATGTGACCATTCACTAAACTAGGCCCCTGGTTAATTTGTTTGATTGTAGATTCAACAAGAGCATATGTTCTACTTCAAAGTGATACTTTTAGAGGGTCAGTCTTATTCTTTCTGCCAAAATTGATGATGCCTCTTTGTACAGACTGAGTTCCGATTTTCGTCCTTTTTTTTCACAGATATTTTTAGAGATACACCTGAAACTAATTCCGTCCAATCATGCATGTTTTCGCGAGCCGCTTTGAGCGGCTTTCCGGTGGGAAAGAGTTAAGTAACAAATGCTGACTTTACAGAAGGTTCATGGTGGACAGTCACATCCAGGCGTATTGTACTGTGCATACTGTCAATGTCCCTTTTACATTCAGGTAATGTATTGTGATAATCACTGGCTCTCACAAGAAACTGTAAGAATTATGACTATTGATGTACTGTAAATGCCAATATTTTCGTGCTCAGTAATTTTCGGGCACATCCAATTTTGGACCATTTCGCGCGTTTTTATTTTCGCCCACGTGACAATTGGCCGAGTATAGAATTTCTTTTTTAATAAATACACAGTAATTTTCGTCGTGTATTTATTTTCGCGCTAAGTTAATTTTGCGCGAAAATAAATGTAGCGCGAAAAATACCACTTAATGTGACTTATGCAGTATTGTACAAAACAAATTGAAAGGCCTGGAGCCAAAAATCAACCATTTTTTCCAATTCTTAATCAAAACTTTATCCTTCACATGAGTTTATAATTGCACTTGATACATACAATTAAAGGAGCCCAGTCCGATTGGGTCAGCATTTTTTCTGACTTTTTGAGATTTTGGTACCAAAATATTTCTCATATTTTTCTTATTTCACATGTAAAAATTTTAAGGCCGAAACATTTCTGGAGTTTTTCAGATAGAACTGAAAATGTGTCAAATTATGATAACCATGAAATTAACTACACAGTGAAGTATAGGCAACTGTAAAATACAACCTTGCTTATAAAATCAAAATGGCCGCCCAGACAGCATTGATATAATAGGCCTACTGGCCCCATCGATAATCTTGACATCGGCATTCAATCGCATTAAAATATTGGGCCAATCTTGGCTTTCCATTCAATTTGGCCCAAATTTAGGCTTACATTGTTATAGGCCTGATATTGGACTGATTCGCAAATGATATTGAGCCAATATTGGACCAATGAGCAAGTGATATTGAGCCAATATATCAGTGCTGTCAGGGTGGGCCGATTTAAGGGAGGTTGGAGCCTCACAATCCCTGAAAATTGTTTTTATCATAACTTGATAAATAATATAGTAAACTACATAAATGTATACATTTTTAGAAAGGAAAAAGCCAATAAATGCTGAAAATTCTCTCTTTTTTTAAATGGATTTTCGGCCATTTTTGATCAAAATTCTTACAACTAGGTGTTTAAACAATAATTTGAGAAAATTTTTCCTAGAACCATCGATATAGATGACTTTTTGAACATTTCAGCTGAATTATATATTTTTCTAGCCTTGTTCAAATATTTTTGGCAAAAAAACTAGTTTTTGGTAAGTTTCTTAAAAGTGGGTTCCTAAATCAAGAATCTGATGCTATAAAAAGATTCCTTGTGAAGAAGGTCCCTTTAAAAATGTATGCTTTTAGTTTACTTTATTAGTTTTCAAGTTATGATAAAAACAAATGTTCAGAAATCATGAGGATCTGAGCTCCCTTAATTGCAATTTGAAATTGAAACATTTAAGTACTGATCTTTCATATGACAGTGAAAACTAAAATTTGAAAAATTGGACAACACACCTTTATGTCACACCTTCATTTACCAAGTAATAAAATATTCAAAACCAGTCTGTAGATTCAACAAAAACCATACAACTTGGTGGGATTTAAAATTGATATTACAGGTATATGATTTTGGCCATTCCAAAACATTCAAAAGTACAAACATACATCATTTATTTGTAAGGCACATAAATGTTACCTTTAGTTAGCCGACAAAGGTAAGATTCAACGGTGCTGTGGTGCCCCTCCTTTTTAAGAGAGTGACAATTTGTGAATACTGTGTATCTTAACTCTCTGGTACAAATATATATGCTATATGCAGGGTTGTAGCTCGCAATTTTTTTTCAGTGCATGTGACAAAATACTGAGAATGTTATAATACTTTCCTTTTAGTTTACAAGACACCTGACACAAATATCTGTCTCAAAATTTCAGTATCATTTTGTTGGCTTTGAGTGATGGGTTCTGTCACAATAACAATGATAATACAGATGTAATAAAAGGTCATGCCTTTTAATGTGGGCACCCATAAAAGGTGGATTTGTTACATTGAGAGTGATTTATGCATCAGTTTTTGTCATATCTTTTCAAATCCCATCAAATGTCATAATTTTGGTATGATTTTAAAGACAATTTATTTGACTTTCAATAAATTATTAAGAATACAACCAAATTGAAGTGATTAATTAGGCTAAATAACCTGTTAAAGCTAATCAGCCAGGGGTGGAGGCGGGTGAGGTTGAGACATCGTGAAAATTATGCACCAATTTTTCTGTCATATCTCCTTAAAAATCCATTGAAGTGTCATAAATTTGATATGATTTTAAAGCTAGTTATTGTTGATCAAAAACAAGTTGGAATTAACCCAAATAAAGTTGATCATTAACGCTAATAACAAGTTAAAGTCAATAAGCTAATTTAGCCAGAGATGAAAACAGGTATAAATGCGGTTGGTGTGGATGAGACATTTACAGTGTGCATCAAATTTTGTCATAACTTTTCAATAATAATATGAAATGTCATAATTTTGGTATGGTTTTGAAGATAATGTAATAGTCTATATAATCAATATAAAATAATAGCAAAATAAAAGTATTTATCAACTCTTAATCAACCATTACCAGGAAGGTGTTAGGTATGGATGAAGTGAGTGATATGTAACGCAAATGGGCCTCACCTCAAAAAACATGACCAAAAATACTGTTTAGGCCTACATCAAGTCAAGAAATTTATTAAGACTATTATAGTATGTAGGGCTTATGGTGTACACCCAACTATTGCTTCATGACATTCAGTTAATCGCACCATACGCAAATGGTTAAGCAATGATCCTGTCGCGACTATCCACTTGGAGCTTTGTAAAAGCTAGCACGGTGTACATTAACAAGCAATGACAAAAACAATACGCCAAATTTATAAATTGTGACAATTAATACGCCAAAATTTAGAAATGGTGGGATCCAAATCTGAGAGGTGGGCTCTTCTGTCGCCTGCGAATCAAGATACAATCCTGCATATGCTTTAAATTCTGGTTTAGTTATGATTATAAAGGCTGGTATCGACAAGCCTTTTGTCAATTTCACTCGTTGTCGACAAGCCTGTTCATATGTCGACAAACTTGACAAGAATAAAATAAAATAAAACAGATACTCAAGGAAAATAGAAAGCTTAACATAGTAATGAAATTTACCCTGATATTTTACTTGTAAGCATAAGTTTTTTGATCACATTTTCATTTATAACACTCCATATCGCAGCATCGGCACATTAATTTAAATTACAGAGGGTGACGAATTCAGCAGAGTGCCACAAGTTGTAATTTCAATCATGTCTGGCTGCATTAACGAAACTTATTGCAGTGTCGCTATGTCGGTTGCTCAATTTCGGGGCTTTGTCGACAATGTAAATGCTTGCCGATACCAGCCCTAGTTACGATGAACCTTATTTAGGAGTAACTTCAAAACTCAACCGGCAGTTGACAGCCCGGAACCGCTGGTTAATAAATAATTCATTGCAAAGCCTGTTAAATCATAATATTGTAATCTACCAAAAATTTCCACAGACTAAATAACAATGCCACCATAGAGAATCCATGATTCCCAATGTGACCATCCATTATAAACTTCCTGTAAAGTCAGCCCTTTTCACTTTGAGCTACCAGGTGCGTAGCCAGGATTGCGTATCACCAGGGTGCGCAATAAATCCTAGTCCAATGCGACGACGGGTCCATTGCCGCTCCTATATCGGTCAGGTTGCCAAATGTATTTTTAGCAGTAGTAAGGACTACTGCGCCCCTTTTACGTTGTTTTCCGATTGCTTTTATTTCTTTTTTATTTGTTGCACACCCCGGGGTGTGCGCGCCCCTTCAGCACCCTCCTGGCTACGCCAATGGCTACAGTACAGAATGCACATAAAACTTGACTCTGACATTTAAAATGTACATGCCTTTCTTAACTCAACTTCTGAATACTTTACTGGAGATTTGTCGAGGACAGTCACATATCTCATCTGCAAGAAACTACTTATTGATATAGGTCTATGTTATTATACATACAAGATCATTATCATACAAAAATGTATTTCATAATTGGTTAACAGAAAGATATTTGAAGAGTTAAGCCTATGATATACACTATGGAGGAATATTTTAGCAGGGTTTAATTTTTCACGGTTTGGACTGAGCCATATTTTTTGGGTGTAATATTTTAACGGTTTCAAGCATCTGTCCATTGATGTATATGGATAAAAACTATTTTAGCGGGTTTTTATTTTCACGGATGAGAAGTCAACAGCGAAAAAAGAGGAAAAATAAAACCCCAGCGAAAATTTCCCTCTATACAGTAGTAGCAAGATGCAACTAGTGCATGCTTTGATTTTATATGCTTTTAAGAAAACGTAACTAGATGCTAGCATGTTTAAAATAATCTGAACCTTAGCGTCTCTGTTAGCATCCAGCTACACGCAAGCTGCGTCTTGCTCGTATATCATGGACATCATGATTGTCAATTTGTCATTAACATAACAATTACAATAAATCAAATAACAAATCTTTAAACGAGTAAAAGGAATAAGAAACATGATTATCGTTTTCTTTTAATGATCATGAAAGTAATACACATGGATCTTCAATTTAAAAAAAATGGTCTGGAAGGGCTTTGTTTTGTTGTCCAAAATTGTACATTAATCAGCTCGTATGTGCATATTTATCAGCTTGTATAGATTTTTGAATAGATTTGGAAAAGGGCTATATATAAACCAGTTACGGCATTGGGAAAACAACAACAGAGACTTGTAATGACAATCTGCTTTACATGACGGACACGGCAATACTAGGACTATATAAATTTGGCTTCCACTAACCCAACCAACAGTGACATTGTAAAAAAAAAATAATCATTTATGATCAATTTTCAAAAATATATTTCATCACTACCTACAGACCCATTTGTTCAGAGAAAAGTTACTGAAAACAAAAAATATATTTTCATTTGGCCAAAATTGTCATTTGCCATAATTAATGCCTCAAACTTTTTTTTATCAGCTGTGAGAAGATGAAGAAGAAGAAATGGTTTTATTTTAAATTCAACTTAATACATGTAACGTTATGTGACCATTTAAAGACTGGCCAACACCCTGGGGGTGACTTGGGCAGGTCTCGAGACTTGCAATATAGGGTATCAAAACCAAACTTGTGCTCTGCAAGACTCGCAAAGGGTATCAAATTTTGGCTTTTAAGTCTTAGACATAGACTTAGATAGGGTATCATTTTCACACGATTTTGGCAATTTATGGTCTCACATAGGGTCACTTTCGGAACAACAAATATCGCCCCCCCTCCCCCCCCCACCATCGGAATTAATCAACTCTCAATTCAACTATTTCAAATGGGAATCTTGGATATACTGTACATACATGCATAAATATTGTTTGGTACAAGTCTTTGGTAAATACATACATTCTAGATATTGATACCCTGTTCACTCACAACAAAGTCATCTTTAATTGCCATATATATCAAATGGAAGATAGCGTACTGACGCGTGTATAGTCCCACCTTTTTTTACCTAAGATTTTATTCAAATTAGGGGTGGGACTTAAATCGGGGAACTTAAATAAATTTATAAATCAACGTTTAATGTGGTAATATTATTGCCGTGTCTTCGATTTTAGGTCGGCATTTTGACAGGTTACATACAATCACGATTGCGCATGTCTGCCAAGTACGATAGCGCATGCTCTGTTTTAATTTTACCGTTATATAACCGTAAACATCGCTATCTGTTGACGATCAACAGATCAAAACAAAACATAGAGAAAAGACCAATCGGCGATCTTCCTGCAAGTGACATCACATTTTCAATAAAATGTCACCAGTTTCCACGATGATGGAGGTTAGTTTGTGACTATTTTTGGAAGCAGATTTTGATATTTGAAAAATGTTAAGGTCTTTTGCCAACTTATGGTCGTCAGTGAAATGATTATTGGAATATTTTGGTAATGATAATTTGGAGACTCCTAAAAAATACCAATGGGACTTATCACGTGTGTACATTGATTTCACAAAAATTTCGTAAATTTGGGGGGGGGGACTTAAATGGAGTATGGGATTATCACGCGTCAAATTTAATTTGTACAAACTTGCAGTCTTCCCTGCATATAATGACAACTAAAATGTGTTGTGTCTGAACAGGCATATAACAAACACTAAACGAAAATGCTAAATCAATCAACTTGTTAGTGCCTAGCTTGCATTTTCAAACTAGCCAGTAAAGACCAGACTGGCAAATATAATAGGGGTTCGAGTCTAATTCAACTATAGTCGATCTTGACAATTTTTTGTTGTTGATGACCAAGCAACATTTGAATAGACCTATATACAGTACCTCTATACTTTGTGCTTGTAACAAATGACTTGGATGATTTAAAGGTGTGTATTCCGATCATTTTCACACAAAAAATCAAATTGGAGACTTTGATACCAGTTGAAAGGGCATATTTTTCTCATATATAACATAACCCCTGTAAATTTTCACAACCATATTATGTTTCGTAGAAGAGATGTGCTCAAAATAGTGCTGAATTACCTGAACATTTTATTAACAAGAATAAATATCCTATAGGTTTCTATTGGAAACTCTCGGACACATTTTTGATTGTAGTATTAATTTTGCTCAAGGTATACAAAGGAAACTTGAAAATTGCTTTATGTAGGTGATCATGACCCTTCATTCAACTATGGAAAAAGTATATGTTTAATTTGTCACCAGATCGGAATCCCCCACCTTAAAGAGTGACCTGAACAAATACAATGTGACCCGTTCTATGTTGGTACAAATACCATTCATTGGAGTTCAAAGGAGTTTTAATCTAACTCCACAATGAAAATGTATTTGACTGTATAAAATGTGACCTTAAATAGCCAGGGTTTAGTCCATGGGGTGCACGATTTTAAAGAGAGGACCTTTCAGGCTTCGGCAACTTCTCATTGGAAACTAAACACACTGCAAAAATGAATCTAAGAACATGATCATTTTGGCTCAGATTAAACTAATGTAGTATAACACTATTAGCCAAAGTGATCGCCAGGCATAAATTCTTGAAAAATCTTGATTTAGTCGCATGGGACTTATACAGCATGTAAACATAACGCATGTGTACATACATGAAAGTCGGATTTAGTTAAGTCTGGGACACAGATACGCACCTTGGCACTAAGTATGAATGACTAAAGGGTACATACGTGATGGTTAATTAGGCCTACATAGAATCGCTTTATCAGGTTACATAGAATCGTTTTGTCTGGATTTTTTAAAGATAAATATTGCTCAAGGCGACATTGGACGTTATTGTGCACGTTTAATAGTAATAATATGCTTAAAGAACTCGTATACAGACCACGATATTGCTGTTGCTGGCATTTGAAATATCACCCTCGCTTGGACACCTTTAAAATAACCTGTGTATCCGCTTAGACGGTATATAGTCCTAAACGCCGTCGTCATCCCATTAATTTCTGCTCCTTTCTGCTGCGAGACCACAAATTTATCCTGCGTGTTTAATAAAGTCTTGCACACATCTAACGGTGTCGTTACTGCCGCTGCGACGGCTCCCGCTGCCGCTCCTGATATGACGTGCGTGCTGGGGTTGTACCTTCGGTCTGGGTTGAGGAACTCCTGACCTAGCTCGTAAGTCACAAAATGTATACTTTGGAATGGGATATTCATAGTCAATTGAGTGGTGTAGCTCCTATACAGAGCCCGTATGCCCTCAGTTCTAATTATAGAGCGTACGCACTCTGTAACGTTTTTATATGGGCTGCCAAACATCTGCATGCGTTGCTTGATGACTGATATCCGACAAGAACACATTGATGAATGATAAAATATGTGTCCCATTCATTGATGTCCAACAGAGAGGTGCATGTTGATGATGTCCGACAGAAACATGATCCATTGATAAGCAATAGATTCATAGATGACGACATGATACATTAATGGTAGCATTATTGATGAGCATCCACGTCAGCCAGACCAGGAATCCAGCAAATATCAAAATATGAAAAGAGAAAATAAAACATTAAAATATTTAATGAATAATGATTGAATTCAGTGACAGATAAAATGTTTTATGCACAAACAACATGGGATCAGGCCAGTGTTCCCCCTAAGGCTGTACGTCGCATGATTTGCGCAGATGCTCAAAAATTAGAGCAAGTGTTTTCAAAACAAAAAACACAAAAAGAGGGTTCATCACAACTTACACTAGGCCACATGTAGCCAATGATCAAAGGCGCAGACCTATCAGCACTTATGTGATATCCCCTCTCCTCTAAAGAGCTCCCCAATGTGCTTGGGTTGACAAGACGAGTGTGATAAAGTGATTCGCCCGGTTCACAACACGTTGGCGATAGTGGGGCTCAACTCATAAACCTTTCGATTATGAGTCCTGCACATTCGGCCACACACATTCACAATATTATCTATAGCTACATCTAGGCCTGGGACTAAAACCAAGGGTACCCGCCAGTCATAAACTTACCCGGGTACAAAATCTGCCGACCGATTACCCGAACTGGACAATAAAATCACAGACTTCTGATTAAAAAATTTTGAGTTCAACAATTTATGATAAAATCATCATCTGATCGAAGTAAACATGATAAATCATGACCACAATCGGCGAAAAATCTAAATTGTTGGTGTAATTGAGACATCATATGGTCGTAGTAGACCCGTTCTAACATTGTAAGTGCTTAATTATCAATCCGAAAAATAAGTCAGGTACCCAGGTAGCAAATTACCCGAAAAGTCCCAGGCCTAGCTACATCGTTAGTGCTGTTTGAGATGAAATTTAGGACAACTTTATTGAAGGTTTATGGTGGACAGTCACATACAGGGTGTCCCAGAAAAACTTTCAATCTTTGCGTGCATTTTTCTTAGGTTTAACCAGGGGTGTGAGAGTCATGTGATAAAAAGATCTGAAAATAGTGACAAAATGCCAAAAACAGGCTGAAAATGATAGAAAAAGCTCAAATTAGGACTCTTTCAGGCATGAAAAGTGGGTTTGGAAAAAAAAGCTGAAAGGGTTTATAATTGATAACTCTGGAAAAGGAAGGTGGGCGTAGCCAACCCGGCAAGCGGTTTGCCGCTCGCCCCTAACGGGTGGGGTCCAGGGGCCCGCCTTTAGCAGCATATAAAAATGCGGATTTTAGAGTAAAAAAATAGAAACAGGGCAAATCAATTTTTTTTCCCCAAATCAAAAAACGCGGAAATTCGTGAAAACGCAGAGAATTTTCATGCCTGCTCTTTTGAAGGCATTAAAAAAAGCTGAAATACATTATGTAAGCTGAAAAGCTGAATTCTCACACCCTGTTTAACAGACAATCAGAAAGTATGTAAACATTGCATTTTATAGTCGATGAACTGCACTTTAAGATACCGTTTATTTCATTTCTATAGGTAGTGTACAACAAAAGTTATGTTTTATCAAATATTTGGGTGGATTTTTGTCTGGTCCAATTTCATGATTTTTGCCAATAAAACAGGGGTGTTTCTAAATTGAATAAACATGGATCACCTTGGAAAAATTATCATATCTGTATATTTTTCGCCATTTAAAAAAAAAAAATTCAGCATAGAAAAAAGGTAGAATGCACATGTATAATAATAAGTAAACTTTGTTGTCAAAACTCTTGAAAGCATGTGGTGGGTTGCTTATCTATAAGTACTTCATCAGTATCTTGTGATATGAGATCTAGGGATAAATGACTTCCTGTAGGAAACCCGAAATCCGCATACATTGAGTAATTGCACTTTTAGTATTCATTCCTGTCGACATGTAATCTGGGTACACTCTAAGAGACAGAAATATCATTTTATAAAAGCCGGACATTCACATAAAAAAATCGACCAATAGTCTTTGCAATAATTTCTAGGACAAAATTGATCATGTGACTACAAAAACGCAGGGTACCCGAAAAAAAAAATGTAGGATACCGATAAAGCCGACCGCCAGGACATACTTGGATTGTGGCTTGGCTAGAGTATTTTGCTCAGTGTGGCCAGTGGAAAATAAAATGGTTCTTGGTCAGAGCTATTTCAGAGTAGCTGTCTTTGTGGCAGACGACCCATGAATTGAAATTTTGAGTTGTCATAATGAAGCATGACACATTTGCATATTGCCATGGTCTGTCGGAAAGTTAAATTTATTCCAACTCAAAATATCGTATCGTTGTGACTATCACACAGGGTAATCGATATATCAACTTGTTGTGCTTGCTGCAAAAATTTCCAAATGTGACAAGGTCGAGTTTGCACACTTAAAAAATTGTTGACGTCACGCTGGTCGTACGACCACCACGACAGACACTCTGAAACAAGATTCCTTTTATCCGTTTGCGGTGCAGTTGCAGTGCATTTTGCACTGTAAGGGTATTGATAGTGGTATTGAATCTCAACTTCAACCTGACACCATTCAATCATGTACTTTAAATTATAGAGACATAGTTTTGAAATTTGTTGAAAACAAATATATATATCAAGGGTTGAGAGCTACAAAGCCGTATCTGTATTTTAACAATCCCAAGACCAAAAGATTTCAAGACCTAACGGGTCTTTCTGGATGAATTATCATATACACATGTGTAATAGACCATTCATTTTGAAAGCACCACCAGGTCTTGGGAATTTCGTTTTAGGGATTGTTACCATGTGATTACGGCCTTGTGGCTCTCAACCTTCGATGTAAACCCAATCTCTCCTTACCGTCGACAGGATTCATGGCAGCATCATGTAACAGTGTCGCTGTACTACCTGCCAAAGCTGAAAAGACAAATAGCAGATCAGATACAGTATCCACAACTTTTATACAGTCCTGAGGAAAATCCACCCATAGAAAAAACAAGCTGGTTCGCGAACCACACGTCTCGCCTGATGGCGGTACGTAAAGGATTTCAGCAGAAAGATTTATTGTTTAAACAAGGTCACCTTACTGGTGATTGTTAAGTCAATGTTGGACCATAGATTTAAGACGTTTGGTCCATGTGGGGTCCAGGGTTTACAAGTTATGACAATAACCTTAAAATGACCTTGGATGACCCAAGGTCACCTTGTTGACCATTGTGAAAATGTGACCTCAAGTGACCTTTTGACCTTGATGGACATCAACCTTGGACAAAGGTTTATCCAATGTCAATGTTTGCTCTATGTAGAGTCAAGTGATCATAAGATATTGCTATGACCTTTTAAATGATTTTAATGACTTTGGGTCAAATGTTTTAACTTACACTGTAATAACCTCAAGTCAACTTTTTAAATTGGAAATTTGACCTCAACTGACCTTGAAATCGGGTCAACGGGTATTCATGGTCCAATTTCAATACATGTGGGGTCAAGGGTTCATGAAATATGTCTGTGACCTTGAAAAGACCTCTGATGACCTCAGGTCCACTTTTTTTGACCTCAGAATGACCTCAGATCACCTTTTTCACCATTTTGGAAATTTGACCTCTAATGACCTTTTGACCTTGACCTTGGGTCAAGAGCTATCCATGGCCCAAGTTTAATCTATGTGGGGTCAAAGGTTCATGAGTTATAAGCGTGACCTTGAAATGACCTCAGGTCAACTTTTTGAACATTTTTGAGATTTGACCTCAAATGACCTTTTGACCTTGAATGACCTTGACCACGCCCCAAAAAGTTTCGCAGCGCGCGTTTATCCCGAGACCCTTCATGTCACCAAGTTTCATTACCGTAGGCCATACGGTTCCGGAGATATGCTGTGGGACGGCGAACGGCGCACAGAAAAGTGACTGATATATATCTCTTCCTCACTGAGTTCAGGCGAGACAAAAATAGCAGGACCTTCCCATCATGTCTTGCTTCCATTGGGAGTTTCTGTACATACATTGTCATGAAATGTATTAGTGACAAACATATCTGTTCATGACAACCTGAACAAAAAGAGTCATTGGAAGCAAGGTATGATGAAAGTTCAGGGTTCAGATCTTATTTTCATTCAAAAAAATGTGGACTTGCCCTTTGCGCCCGACCCAAAATTTGCAAAATTTAGGGTCGCTTTTTTGTGTGTGAATTGTTGCCTATATCTCAACAGTGAATTTGGATCAATCCTGATCAAATATGCAAATTAAGGTTTGGATAAAAAATATATAATACACAGGCCTCCATGATTTGTAATTCCTCACATTCTCAGCATACTTAACAGGTTTGCGCTGATCACTTTGGCCAAAAAATTAAGCTCCAATCGACACCAAGCATAGTTTCAGGTTCTGCGGCAACCTCTACGGGTGCTAAACCTTGATCACCCCACACAAACCATTTCAGCCCAGATCAACTACTCAAGTTTTGAACGGGTTTAAACGAGATAATTCGTCATGTGAGTGCAAGAAAGTCGTAACTGCAATGGCTGCCCTAAGTTGTATTTATTTTATGCCTTGTCACAAGAATGTGAGAAGTCCCTCAAAATTTCCCTGTCTCAAGTCGGTGGTTCTTGAAATGGTTCTTCAGGTGACAAGATCAAGAACCACTGACCCAAGAATGGAGATTTATAAAGTGTTTAATCCAAATATATGACATGGCAGCTATTGCAGATACAACTTTCTAGCACTCACATGACGAATTAGCAGTTAGTTTGATGCCCATGGGACTTTCAAGCTCACTCAATGTTTTGCACCGGCGAGGTTCAAACTCGGGGACCTTCTACACCGAAGCGAGCGCCTTACCATTTGAGCTAATTTAGCTTGACTGCTAGACTGCTAAACGAGGTGTTCTCATTCACCAACTAGTTGTAATTTGAGTTTTTCCTGTTGTGACTTCAAGCCACTACATTCTGCTACATGGATTAGCTACATGTATAGAAACTTTTCAAAAAAACAAATATTGTTTTATATTGGCCAGCAGACAAGCTAGTTGTCTTACGGCTTACTAACGCGACTTACCTTGCTTTTTTAGCGAGTTAAAATTCAATGTAAGACGACTTATATCAGCTCGAACTGTTCACACACAAGCAAATTTTGAACTTGATATAACTCAAATTAGACTAATTAATGACGACTTAGACAACTTTTTGGTTCTGTCTGAACGGGGTTCTTCCAGTTGGCTATTTTTGAAGACCAAGGATGAAAATTTCTATTAAATTCAGAGGGTGTTGCGCTGGTTTTTATGGGAACATAAACTGTGAAAATGTGATTGATGATGGTGATTTAGTTAAATATTGTCTAATTTCACCTTCTGAATAAAACTAAAAAGCAAAATTAAAAACTCAAATCCACAATAAAATTTACAGAATTTTTGTGGAGGTTTCACACCTACAAAATGTATGTTATGCATATGTTTGTGCAAATAATTAAGCAAACAAACTGTTACATATGTGGAGTAAAACTGAATTGAAGAAGGTATATGATGACCTTTGATATCCATTTAAAAACTGCACAGTCATCTGCCGTTACTGGTATGCCAATTGATACTGGCAGTACCAATCTTTTTTGTCTTCAAATTGTTTTAGCCATGGGATGTTTTTTTGAAAGAATACAGTGTATATCAACTCCGGGAGGGGGGGGGGAACTCACGTACAAGTGCCACCTTGCACCTTGGAAGTACATGTAGAGGTTTTTTGACAAATTGGGTAAAAAAGGTGATCTTTCAGTGACCAAATGCAAAAAAATGGTGGGGTCTGGATGAAATTTACCAATAAATAGGGTCTTTCCAGGTCAAAATGGACAATAATTTAAGAAAAAATTTGCTATTTGTAACATGCAAAGAAAAGGCAAATTTTCAAAAACATGTGTATATCCTGAGATAAGTAAGCCTTAAATCTTACTTATCTCAGTGTATATCACTACCAGTGCAAGTGAATTTTATTCTTATGAACATACTGGAAATTATGCAATCATCAATTTCAAAGTAATAAGACACATTTTTTGCTGAGTCATCATACAGCTCACAATGGACAATTATTGATCTGCCGACAGAACAATGATGATGTAGATACACACTCAGTGGCAAGTAATTTTTTTCTCAAATTAAAATTTTTTTAGAAAGGAACTAAATGAAGATCATGATTTCCAAATTAAACAAAAGCAATAGATCTACCAACAGGGTGCCCCCTATCATTAATGACATATGATTTTTGACTGATTGGGTTTGTCTTTGGTAGATATTGATAACCTCAGAATGATTTTACCTAAATTTACACAATTTTCCAGTTGTGACAATTTGTGTACCGCCACGGCAAAAGGGTCCAGTTGTCGACCCCTACATGTTGCTCATTGTAGCATATCTGATGTATACAAATACCATACATTAGATATGCTACAAGGAGCAACATGTACGAGCCGACAACTGGACCCTTTTGCCGCGACGGTACACATTTGTTAAAATTTACACCTGATCCACACCCTCAACACTTCATGAAAGAATAACAAAACTTTAAATTTGGCAATTCACTTCCAAAATATGTGCTTTCAACAATGGGTCCTCTATGCAAAATTTGGTACTTTCATAAAGTCCAATTTTCAAAAATTTAAAAAAAAAATAAATAATAATAAATTAAAATTGTTGCAACATTTTTTTCAAAAAACTTAGGGGCACCTACATTGCACATGTTATGAACAAATTAAATGCAAATTTCAAAGAAAACTTAGTTTTATCAAACTGACTCAATATTTGGGTGATTTGCATACTTGGATGGTACGGTACGGTACCCGTTTCTTGAAAATTACAATGTAGGTTCATACTCAGAGGCACGTCCCTACCCAAATCAAACTTGGCATCATCCCCAAGAGGATTTAGTATGATAGCTATCATTGCTTTCCTAGTACTTTCACCTCTGACACATAACTGTGAAAGCCAAATACAATAGCAAAATATGATCTTACTTTTTTGCAAGTCATTATAGATAGACCTTATTTAACTGAAGTTACATTTCAATGAAAACTTACACCAACTTCACAGTACTTTTTCAACCCGGTTTTTCAATCCTGTTCTATATAAGGCCTTAAAAATAATTTTTGATTGGTGTAACAAAATAAATAGGGTAACTGACGGCAAGTCTTTTTCTTTTGTTTCAGAAAAAAAACACTCAATTTTAGGCTACATTTAGTTTTGGTACTTTTTTCCATAATTTTTTACAAAATACCCAATTTACTAAATTTGGGTATTTATTCCAACCCTAATTTTTTTTATTTGACCAGAAAATTAGGGTTGGTCAGGTTACAGCAATCAAACAATGTTTGGTGTTCTTTTTTTTTTGGGGGGGGGGGCTAATGTACTTCAATCAAAATAACAACATGAATCAAATGCACGAAAATACTGAAGTACCGTACGTGTACTTACTATTTTTGAAAGATGTCAAGGTTTTTAGCATGGACCTTTTCCCAAATTTAAAACTTGTAATATACCACATACCCTTTGAACTGTTCATTAAGTTTTTGGCTATAGACCCACTTCCCAATATTGCAAATAGGCCTATAATCATAAAATACAACAACATTGTTCTGTTTTTAAAATAAAGTTTGAAATTACCTATTTAATAATCATGATATTCTGGCCTATTTATCTAAACCCACAAAACATTTTTGTATTTTACTTTTCACTAGGAACCTCAAACAAAACAACTTTTATATTTGGCTTTAACATTAGGTAACTGCATAGTGATTAAAAGCAAATACATGTAATTGATCAGTGACCATATTTGCCAAGCTGTGTAACTGACCAAATTAGTTCATATCAAGCTATTGAGCACTAGATCCAGTGTACTATGGCCCTTTGAGTTTTGAATTGTTTAATAGTATCCAAATATTGAATGCCTGAGAGTGCAATAGTTTACAAATATTGAATGCCTGAGAGTGCAATAGTACAAAATATATCATGAGGTCAAATGTGGACTTTTCTATTTCACGAGGCGTAGCCGAGTGAAATGGTGAGTGAAATTTGACCCTTATGATATATTTTGTATTATATACCTCATATAGATTATTATCCTCCGATTGGTTAAAAGTGAGGGCTTGGATTTAACTAGGCCCGGATTTAAATATTTTTCACTAGGCCTGCTCAGCATCTTTTGCGGTGCCGGTGTAACACAAGTAATACGCGGGCGACTATAACTGACCATCGGGCATTTTAAGTGCAAAAATGATTTTTTTATCCAACCAGATGACAAAAATCTATACATTCGGTACATATAAAACGAATATTGACTGCTTTTTCTTCGGATGGTTAAAATTATTTCCCCTAGGTGATCTCATCAAACCCATGAATATTATGGTTTTGAAATCACCTCGGGAAAATAATTTAAACCATGCCCCTCAAAGCAGTCAATATTTGTATACTATTGCACGTGCATAGGCATTCAATATTTGTTTTATATCATGATATCATACAAGTTATGTTTTATGATTGCACGGCTCAAATCACTGTAATCATGATATACAGGGTGTGCCAATAAAAACGCAAGATTTTTCGTGATTTTTTTCTGAGAGAATTAGGCTACATGTAACAAAAACAATTATCAAATGTTATTGTACATAATCTCAGCTTCAAACAGCATTTTGTTTCGTAAAATTTGAGCGTTTCATTCTGAAGTTATTACAAATTCTGTGATGCCCTTAAAAATTGGGTTGGTCCGATTTCTTGATCTCAATTCCATGATCAATAACCAAACGTAGGTGGCAATCTAAACATTAAATGACAAGTTATTTCATCTCCAGATGAAAACTTCTATCACTTTTTAACAATTTCAGTTGTTTTCTCTTCCAAATTTCATGTTCAAAGTTTCCTTAAACCGGAATGTAAGTTCGTTTCTAAATATCTGACATGATGTGCACCTTGATTGTAAAATTTATCTTGATACGCAATGTAATTTTTCCCCAAAAAAACAATTTTAGCTACTGCCTCCGAGTCTCGCATTTTATTTACTCATTTTTATAATAAGATGTTAATACAAAAGCCCTAGGACTTATTGGGTTTTTTTTAGCTGACACTGACTGAAGAGCCACAACTAAAACCAGGAAAGCTGAGACTGCTAAAACTAAATAATCGCTTATAATTCTTTCTTCAAATCGATCATCTGTTTTGTTTTCAATGAAAATAATTGACCAATAATATCTTTGAACCACAAATATTTGTAAAATTAGTTTAACGGGTTTAACTTTAAAGGGGCTAATGTCTTGGATGCATATCATCCTGGGTTAACATACTTCATCCGATGACCACAAATCGGACCAGATTGAAATGTGTGCTCCATTTTTTAAAATGCTGTATCTCCGGACAGGAATATCCGAATTGGATGAAACAAAGGTCATAATGAAGGGGAGAAGCTCTATTGTAATATTATTGATGATTAAATGAGAAAAATGGCCTGCTTATATTCTAAATATTTTTGTTTTCAAATCTTGCGTTTTTATTGGCACACCCTGTAATGTTAAATATTTGATCACCATTTTGAATCATATAGGCCTATTACGTCTGCAATTACAATTTGACATATATGTTACCAAGAATAACAGCTTGAGAAATTTTGGAAAAATTAAAAAGCCACAAATATTTATGATTTTAATTTTTATTAAACAGAATATCAGGAATTTTGATTGGGCAAAACTGAGTTTGATTTGCATCATTCATTTATAGATCTATGTTTTTCCTTTTCTAAAATAAAATGCAACCTAATTTCATTGACTCAATGAATAAAATCTCTCATGCGAATTATTATCAAACCATAAAATATGTGGAGCAACTATCAATAATCATAAAATGTAGCAAATATTGATTTTACATCAGTGCAAACCAGGAGTGCAAACTGAGCTTACATTGTATAATTTAAAAAAATTGTCTTGTTTAGGCCTTCGCCAAGGAAACCCACATTACCTAATTTGGTACTCCAGGGGGGGTGGGGTTGGGGGTTTACTCAACTTTGAGGTACGCACCATGTGCCACCAAAAAGACACTGCTTTTTTGGCTCGCTCTCACCGAAACACCCAAATGTCACTCAATGACCCCTAATTTTTAAACTTCCTTGTCACTAAAACAACCTTTGTCACTTAAAGACCCACCATTTTCTTACTTTTGATGAAATACTTGGAAAATTTTGGAAAAATCTTCACAAATTTTTGGTAATTTTGTCCAGGAATGACCCTACTTTTTGGTGATTTTTTTCCCCTTTGTCAATGAAAGACCCTCCTTTTTTACCCAATTTGTCACCGAAAGACCCCTACTTCTGAGACGCTTGGTGGTACTCGTATCATCGTATATGTCACTTCCATGAGTACCCCCCAGGCTTGGTACATGATACCAAGTAAGCTAAAGGAAGCTTATCTTCAACAGGGCTCCAATTGTGGTGCACTGCACAGAGTATTATTTGAACTAGGGTCAGCTCTTTGGTTTAGGCTTAACTTGTGAGTGACGATACTAACATAATTTTCAGACAGAAGTCACAGAACCATGAACTTCAGGCTGAGGAAATCGGCTTCGGGAAAAAGCCAAAATGGGTAATTTGGCTGCTAAAGTAACGAGAGCATCAATGATGCATAAGACCTTTGCAGCGTAAATTTTCAGTTTGTTCAACTACCAAACAAATTTGCACCTTCACTTCCATTAATGTGATTATATAGCAAATCCCAAAATAAAACAGCATTTTCTGACTGATCCGGACATATTTTGAAATGATGTAAAATGGAAATTTT
>JXSR01S016299.1:1145-16112 GCA_000969725.1 Ophiothrix spiculata | reverse complement strand
CTACGCTACTGCCCAGAGCCCGGGTGGTGGTGGTGGAAGGGGGGGGGCACTCAAGTATAATGTTGCAGGCATAGCGTGACCACATTTTGTCAAAACACCCTTCTGCTTCAGTGCTCAGATTCTCCCCGACGCTCCAATTGGAGCCAAACGAGGAGGATGGAGTGCGCAGTGCTGAAGTTTTTATTTGGTTTGCTGTGTTTTGAGTAGACTTGTGACTTCTTGCTTAAAAGTTGCAGTACTGTATTTCAATTACGTTCTGTGGAATATTGTTCCATTTTTTAAAGTTCAGTGGTCAGTGGTTTCAGGTAGGGCTGCGCTGAGTTGGGATGGCTGCCTGATTGATGACAATTTTGTGCAGTGAGTCTGTTGGCTTTTCGCCTATTAGTTCAAGAGTGTCCCATTCTAACTATTAGGTGTTCATCATTTCAGTGGGGCTGCTGCTCTTCGTTGAATTGATTATATTTGTTTAACCCTAAAAGAGCCGGGCTTTGGGCTTGTTGTAACACATCGGTACCCAGCATGTAAGCTCACATAGTTAAAAGTTTACACTTATTGGATCTCTTTTATGGGTTACTCTTAAAAGAAAGCATTTACTGTGATTAAAAGACATTTGCCACTTTTGTTGCCAATTGTCTAAAGAAATAAGGTCCTCTTGGAGGTAGTTTACAGTCTGACATATACATATCCTTAATATTTCTATATATTACACAATCATCCGCGAAGAGACGGATGTGGGAGTGCATACTATTTCAATTTGGGAGATCGTTTAAATAGATGAGAAACAGCAGCGGTCCCACAACCGTCCCCTACGGTACACCAGAAAGTACATTGGTCCAGTTTGAACTCTCACCGCCTACTACAACTCTCTGCTTTCTCGCAGTAAGATTTAAACCATTTATGAATATTATACCACTATGATTGATGCCACAATGTGATAGCTTTCTCAAAGGCCTCTGATGTGGAACCGTATGAAGGCTTTTGAGAAATCCATCAAAATGAGATCTGTTTGTTGTTGTTTTTCAAGTTACAAGGCAAGATCATGAACTAAAGGGTGATTGTTTCTGACCTCGGGGGTTCTCAAATTTTTTTTGTACGGGGTGTGCCACGCAGACTTCGCGATAGGCCTAAAGGACCGTTCTCTATACCTAAAAAAAAGACATTTTGCAACCCTTCACCATACCATTTTTCCGCAAAAAAAAATCCAATTTGGGACAAGTTGGGCGCTTTTTAAGACACCACCCAATTTTTCCATGTGGGCGCACGGTCTGTGACAAAAACCCACCCATCAATATATCTAAAGTGGTGAAAAAATACCCCAAACCGGGGCACTTACCCGTATATGAACCTAATGTGAGAATCCCCCAGCCCTAGGGTTTCTGAAGCCAAAATATATACCCTTTAGGCTTTTCCCCCATTCACACCCTAAACCGTGTCACACGGCACTAGGGTTTGAAAAAGTTCCCTATTTCTTGAAAATGGCTGTTTTGATACCCTAAACGGTGTCACCTGATTCACCCTTCAAACTTTTTAATCCTAAAAAAACCAACCACCTTTTTCTTGCCTGCAACATTATACTTGAAGACCCCATGACGCTGAGGAACAAGTCGTCAATTTCGTTAGGAAGGCGTAAATTCCGCAGAAAACCGCTAGATCGCCTAAAGTCGACAAACAAGTTATCTATCTTAAGAAATTTTTTGGCGATTTTAGACGATTTTAGAAATTTGCGGACAATTTGGGCCATTTGTCGACAATTTTAGATATTTGTCGCTATTTGTCGCTATTAGAGGAATTCGACGCCGATTTCAAGAATATGTCTTATACGTCAAATGTGGGTACTCCCCAGTGTCCTGTGGCCTACCTTTGTCCAATCCACCGTTAGGAAGGCGTAAATTCCGCAGAAAACCGCTAGATCGCCTAAAGTCGACAAACAAGTTATCTAGTTAAATTATTCTTTTGTCTTATGTGTACACAGACTACATCTGAGTGAAATTTCAAGGAAAATTTGGCCCAGGATCATGGATTTTGTCACCCTTAATGTACTCTAAGCAAAATTGCGATTTTACATGTTTGACATTACTACAAAGGTATTCTATACCAGCTTTATACGATGACTTACAAATGGCGTACAGATAATGATTTTATACAGGGACTCATGCAGATGCAGTGTTTTAATAGTTATTTAAACTTCAATTCATGTTGCTTATGGACAATCCATGTACGACGGGCGTATGATTGACGTATAAGACTGATTTTACAACACATAAAGACTTCCCTCATTAATTTTGGAGAGGTGGGACCAATTGCACTATACAATATTGAAGGCTTATACGTCAAATGTGGTATACATAACAAAATAGGGCCAGTTGATTTTTGTACCGGTTTTATTCAAGTGCGATTCTTGACGAACTACTTGAGTGGCCCCCGGGTCCCAGACCCGGTCCAACATTATGAAAACTGTATACATTTGTCTCATATGTAGCTATCAATCAATCAATCAATCAATCAATCAATCAATCAATCAATCAATGCAATCAATGATATAAGGCCTAAGTACTTGCATACAGTTTGTGACGACTAAGTCTACTGCGTAATAGAATTTCAGTGAAAGCATTTGCAAAATGTATTCATTAAAACAAGGGTTACTATGATTCAGTGAAAGGGCGTTTTAAAACGGAGAGCAGCTTGTGAAGAATTAAAGGGGCCCGCTTAAAGGAGTCATTCGGTGTGAAGAGGTTTACGGGGGTATGGTTGGTAAAATGATCCCTCCTTTGAAGTAGGAGTACCGAGTGAAACTCGATGACATCTGATTGCTAGAAAAATATTGCAATCAGCAAATTGTAGCCAAAAAATATTTGGCTAGAAAGTCATAAATCAGGGTAGTGTCACAATTGGCAAGGAATAGTCGTATGATAAAACTCGGCCCCGACCCCGTTCTGATCAACATGGCTTGATAAAATTGCAGAATTTTTAGTGGTGTGCGTCCCAGGGGTCAACTTTGCTGTCGTTGACGCGTAGATCTGTGGTACCGTTGATCGATTTTTGCAAGTTTATCTGTTTAAATTGATAAAATTAAGTTGGATTTGCGACTTCCTTTCGAAGCACAACTGTGTAAGTAACCGGTCAGTCAAGTATGTATTTAGAATTGAGACTTGCCTATGCTATGGAAAATCTTTTTGTTTAAATTAATTTAATTAAAAAAAAAAAAAATGAAATTTGAACATGATGAAGCAAAAACCCCGAGACACCTCTTGTAGCAACAGAATGTCTGTGATTACTATAAAATAGCTATGTTCAAGAAGAATTCATAATCAAAAGCTTTCCTGTACCAAAAATTGGCAGAATTCCGATTGTATTTCAAGTGGACTGCCGAATTCAACACACTTTAAGTTTACAGATTAGATGACGTCAACATTATGTAAACAAACCTCTGATGTCCCACTATAGTCGCGTGAAGAAAACCATTTTTACGCATCTGGTGCGCCGAGGTTACAAGTTCAAACGCAACTCACGCGATACTCATGAGCTCGCGTGATTTGTCTGTTCTATTGCCGTGTGACTTGGTGATCGATTTGATTGGTTTGTTAAGGAGCGCCGTAGTGTAGTGGTTAGCGATCTCGCCTTACACGCATTGGGCCCGGGTTCGATTCCCGGTGAGGGCACTTGCCGGAATGGGATCTCGGAATCTTTGCTTAGACGTTTATCTGACTTATTGGTAGCATTGGGCAGATATTCTAGATCTACTCCGCTCCTCACATGAAGTATTTAGAGTTGGGTAAATATTTCATGAGAGATCGTCGTCCTTCGGAGGGGACGTAAAGCCGTCGGTCCCATGTACAGAAGAGTCATACCTGTACATTAGGGTGCATCAAACGCCCCATGATTTTTAAAAAAGCTTCTAGTAAACTTCTACCTAGTATACAATTGTTCCAATCCTTGATAAAAATACCTGTGCCAAATTTCATCAAAAATGAAATTCGTTTAGGGGGGCCACGTTGCAGTTTTTATACATGCCATTAGTTTTGCAATATGCAAAAGGCAGCTATTGTGGTTTCTATAGCATAACTCAATACAAAATACAATAGCTGCTTAGTTGAGTTCAGTGACATATGCTTTGAAAAATCACTGTCATTCATTTGATCATTTATTATCACAAGTGATAAAACATTTCAAGCTGAATAATGATCTTATTGTTTAGGCATTGAAAAGAGCTAGAAATCCAATAATTGCCTACTTAAGAAGCTAACTGCATGAACGATTTGAAGTGCTTTCATTGATCATTAATTATCACTAGAGATAAAGCATTTTGGCACCATGAGACTTCGAAGGGATCAGGTCAAGGTCATTTAAGGTCAAAGGTCATTTGAGGTCAAATCTCAACAGTGTTCAAAAAGTTGACCCTTGGTCATCTGGGGTCATCTGGGGAAAATAGGGGTTATTGTATATCCATGAAACATTCAAGAGTCATTATTTGAAATACCACATTTGGCAGCTATTCCTTTGTGAGTTTCTGAGTGAGGTTTCTGGAGGTAATAATAAATAGCTGCCATATGTAAGCAGGCAATTTCAATACCTTAACTTTAATGCCACCGTGGTCCCCCTAGACCACCTCTAATTTTTTTAAAACTTTACACAGCGTATTTTCTAGCCAAATGGAACATTCTAAGACTAGGTAGAAAAAATATGTATGAGATGAGGGCGTCTGATGCACCCTACTGTACATGTAATCGCAGCCAGTATCGTAAAGAGTAGGGTAATGTACCCCTGACTGTTCCCAACCCCGTTTCGGTCAATTTCTGGACTTCAAAATCCGCCTGTGCGTTAGGCTATATCCTCAAGCATATGAGGTTGCACAATATTGGAAGAAAGAAAGAAAGTTGTTCACGCACGGTGCGATTTGGTCTCAGCCAGAATGAAAAGGTTTTTTTCAGATGACTATAGCAGAGAGTCTATATATAATAATGGGAGATGAAACTCCCCTATTAAAGTGTCGCAACCCAGCTCATTAATATAGGACCGATTTGCTAAAATAATCAGCTGATTATTATAGCAAATCCTATATGATATGTAAATTTCGCCAACCTGATTGGCTAGCATTGCGCGTATAATACGCCATGATAGTACACTGCCAACCTTTTGACCCGAGCATAGATTATACCACTTTCGTCCGTTGGCTGGGAATACGAGTTTCACGGCCCTGACTATAGTTGATGCAATCAGGCCTGGTTGCAATTACTTTTTGTCTCGCCTGAAAATTTTCAGGAAGAGACATAGCATTCCAATTTTCTGTCTGCCTTCCACAAATTTTGTCCGAAGAAAATCTTGAAACCGCATGCCCTATGTTAAACTTAGGGACTGGCCTAGATTCTTCCCACTAATTTTTTACCTACATATTTGTTTACTTTAATTGATAGAACATGTTTATAGTAATACATAGTATAGTTTTCGATGATTTTGAGGAATATTAGAGAAAATTGCAATTCTTTACCTACTTTAAGTTTTTTCGCCGGTATAAAAAAGTGGTGTGAAAACAGTGTTTCTAGTTTGAAAACTTAAAAAAATCTTCTTTCTACCCCTGTGATGGCCTCACAAATTTTTTTTGATGAAATTGTTTCTCTTTTTAAGGAACTGGCCTAGATCCTGTCCGCTGATTTTCTGACTATATATTTTGTTCTCATGTATCGATAGAACATGATACTAACATATCCTACAAGTAGTTTCCACTGAATTTGTGTAACAGAGGAGAAAATGAAATTATTCACCAACTGTATAATGGTTGAAAAGTTGAAAAAAGTGTTTCTAGTTTCAAATCTTAAAAAGATCTTGTTTCTGCACATGTGATGGGTAAACAAAATTATTTTTGATAAAATTGTTTATCTTTCGATATGTATTAACTTATCTCCAAGAGCTTCATTTGATCTTTTATCTTGTAAATCCAGACTGAGGTACAAATTTAGGATTTAGAAAACACTGGATAGTCACACCACCATCACATATTGCAAAGCAATTTGCTGTCAATTTGAGCCATTTCTGTGTACATTTTTGTACTTTTTTGGATTTTACTACACTTTTCAGCTTTATTTTAAAAATTTCCATAAGTTTTTAATTCTAAGTGGAATCTAGGTTAGTCCCTTTAATATGTATTAATTAAAATCTAGGAGCTTTGTTTGAACTTTTATCTGGTAAATCCATCTGAGCCTGAGGTACAAATTTAGGATTTAGGAAACACAGGATAGTCACACCACCTTCAAAGAACGATATATTGCAAATCAGAACTTTCTCTCTCCATTTGAGCCATTTGTGTGTTAATTTGTGCAGTTTTTTGGATTTTACTATACTTTTTAGATATATATGTAGAGTATTTCCATAAGTTTTTATTTATAGGTGGAATCTTGGCTAGTCCCTTCAATGATATTTGGTGACTGGGTAGGCCCGGAGCCGAACTGGATCCAGCAACAATTTGGGCACAAAATATGCTATTACCTAATTTGCATAATTTATGCATATATAATCAATGGTTTAAATGGCATATTTTACAAACCGTACACCCTACATTCATGAAATTTGGTGGGTAGGTGGGGATAGAGCTTCACTTGCTGCAATTTGAGCGCAAAATATGCTAATTAAGTACCTAATTTGCATAATTTAGTTACTTTGTCTGATTTCAAAGGTTAAGGTGTCAAATTGTTCGTCTTAGACCAGTGATCAAAAGTGATGAAGGTGACCCCTTCGTCCGACCACTCCCTTGGGGTCAAAGGTCAAGAGAAAGGTAACATTTTCAACTTGGAGGGATTTCAATAGTTAAGGTGTCAAATTGTTAGTCTTGGACCATCGATCAAAAATGTCAATGGTGACCCTGTCGTCCAACCTTTCCCTTTAGGTCTAAGGTCGAAAGAAGGTCAAATTTTCAACTTTGTCCTATTTCAAAGGTTGAGGTGTCAAATTGTTCGTCTTAGGACCAGCGATCAGAAGTATCAATGGTGACCCCATCGTCCGACCTTTCTCTTGGGGTCAAATTCTCAACTTTGTCCAATTTCAAAGATTAAGGTGTCAAATTGTTTGTCTAGGACCAGCGATCAAAAGTATCAATGGTGATCCCGTTGTCGGACCTTTCCGTTGGGGTCAAATTTTCAACTTTGTCCGATTTCAAAGATTAAGGTGTCAAATTTTTCGTCTTGGACCCAGCGATCAAAAGTATCAATGGTGATCCCGTTGTCGGACCTTTCCGTTGGGGTCAAATTTTCAACTTTGTCCGATTTCAAAGATTAAGGTGTCAAATTTTTCGTCTTGGACCCAGCGATCAAAAGCGTCAATGGTGACCCTGTCGTCAGACCTTTCCCTTGGGGTCAAATTTTCAACTTTGTCCGATTTCAAAGATTAAGGTGTCAAATTGTTTGTCTTGGACCAGCGATCAAAAGCGTCAATTGTGACCCTGTCGTCCGACCTTTCCCTTGGGTGTCAAATTTTCAATTTTGTCTGATTTCAAAGATTAAGGTGTCAAATTGTTAGTCTTGGACAAGCGATCAAAAGCGTCAATGGTGACCCCTTCGTCTGACCTTTCACTTGGGGTCAAATTTTCAATTTTGTCCGATTTCAAAGATTAAGGTGTCAAATTGTTAGTCTTGGACCAGCGGTCAAGCGTCAATGGTGACCCTGTCGTCCAACCTGTCCGTTGGGGGTTCAATTTTGTCAAGATTTCTAAAATTAAGGTATTATATATAGATTTTTACAAACCAAAAACCCTATTATTGTAGTTAGGCCTACAGTGCAAGTTTATGCCAGCTGAAATTACCCCATCCCACCCCACCACTGAATAATTATGTAGAGCAAGAAAGTGCTTAATACCCATACCCTACTCATACCCTACCCTACTCCACCCCACAACTGAATGATTGATTAGGCGGTCAATTCAGTAGGCGATGGTGGATACACAGGCGAGACTACTGGTTCGCAAACCATCTTGTTTAGTTAGCGGAACTAATGGCCATTGCTTCTGTCACACATCGATGCACGCAACTTGAAAATAAAATTGAAAAATCTGGTTGGCAAATTTTTGGCCATTGCGCTATTGCTATGATTGAAGGGTTGTGAGACCTACCTAAGATGCTTATGGCTTGTGGCTTTGACAAGAAGCAGCGTAGAAGAAGTAACTGCAGACATGCCAACTAGTACGCTTTTGGCGTATTTAGTACGCCAAATCATTCAAAATACGCCAATACGCTTTTCATGCTAAAAATACTCAAATGTGTAGCTAAAAATGGGAAGTCATGTATTTACAACATAAGTAAAAAAACCAAGGACAAGTCGCCAATATTTATGCTCTTGGAACATGTATTTGGGCCAAAATCTCAAAAAAGCCATTCTATTCTAATGTGTTCTATTGTAACATTTGGTGGTTCCCAACTTCCTACATTGACTTTAACACCATTTAAGAAATCCTCAATGACACCTAGAATCAAAAACGGGTATGGTCATGTGAAAATTCCCTATTAAATCAGGTGCACCGCAACTGGCGACTGTTATATCATAGTGATGGGAGTCAATATGCTACACTGTTGGATATAGGTAAATGAGGGGGTGGGATGATTGCCCCTGTCCACAGAAAAAAATTAGGTATAGCTTTAGATGCTAAAAATCATTAAATTATTATAATGGCATAACCCATCATATATATTTAAATCGGCCAATTGTGACCTACCATAAGGTCAGGAGGTTAATTTTAAAATATATACGATCGTGTACAAATGTTTAGTAATATTGGATGCAAAAAGCCCTATATCTGCTAAACGAATCCACTTTTAAATATTCAAGTTACTGTGTTCTTGTTCCTTTAAAACTACATCCACTTTTCAAAGGGGACCCCCAGGAGTAGAGTGGACCCCAGCTGGTCCCCTTGAGCAGACTTGGGTCCTTGCATGGGGGTCATTAAGGCAGACCTTTGCTTATTTTTGGACTCACTAAGACCCTTGAGTAAAACAATTTACTGTTACCAGTACTTACATATTGAAATGGCCTTTCCTGTGTTGTTAGATGTGCAGAAGCTCTCTGCAACATGTTGAAAATGCAGTTTTTGTAAGTTGATTTTATTCACTGAAAAGGGGTCTTCCTAGAGCTTCAAAACAGATCAACAATGGCTATTTTTTTTTGGGGGGGGGGAGCCCCCTTGACCCCACCAAATTATTAAAACATTTTTGTAAGAAATGTGTATATCTGATCATTTTCACATATTTTTTAATCACATTATTTGCTTTTTCTAACCCATCAAAAAGAAAGTACCGGTAAGTCAAGTCAAAAGGCATCTGAAACTGCTCAAATTCAGGAGCTTCCGGGGCTTTGCCCCTGAGCCCTCTGTTTTGTAAACTTGATTAAAGTTGGATAATGTTCATATTTTTGAAACGTACTTGTCAAATACTCTTTTTGTGTGAAAAATACTCTTTATGGAGTTGCAAAATACTCTTTTGTGATCTGAGAGGTTGGCATGTCTGAGTAAGCAATGCAGTACTGAGGGATTGATTTTTGTTTTGTTTTTTTGTTGATATTTTTTAAAGCATGGTCTATTTAGATCTAGTAACTCATTCCTGTCAATAAATGTTTTCTGCACCCTATTTGATGATTTTACCTTTTTTCCAATTTCTTATCATAGCCTACGAACAAATTAGCATACGTTCACCTTGACTCTCTCAGGCCTATCTATGTATTCATCGGAAAGCCTACAGGTGTTGAGGCTAGAATAATCTAGACTGACTATATTAAAGACTTGTCAGTCCCATCACTGTCCATACACGTCTAGCACTTTTCTATTCATAAATTATCCATTGTGTTTCTTTTTTTTCAAAGTTCGTTGCCCTGAATGAAAGAATGTGGCTTGGACACAATTATCTAAAAAAGCATTTTGATAAAGGTCTGTGCAGCTCGAAGGAGGCCAAGTAGGGTATTGGCCGTCCGATTCTGTGGATTTATCCCATCAATGGCAGGAGTATGTCAATTATAGGAATTGTCTACATTGTATAATATATTGTGGAGATACATTTTGCTTCTGGTTTTTTTTTGTAATCAGAAGGAAGTGTACCACTTTCCAGTAAAGTATGATATGATTGTTAATATTGAGTAATAGAAGATATCGTGTGTATCCCATGATGCATTGCTTCGTATGGAACATTTTGTACAGGATGCCATGTGAGTAGTTAGTGATGAAACATGTCCAAAATGCAGGATTACAACAATTAAGTTTGATTCATGCGCATTTCATCACTAACTACTAACATGATTTCCTATACAAACTATCCTATAGGAAGCAATGCATGATGGGATACACACCATATCTTCTCTTGAGTAATAGCATCAAGTATAACTGAATTGAGAAGTCAATAAAACTCAGTTCAAATTCAGTGGAGCAGTTACTTGGTTAAAATTTATGATTGGGTTTTAAATAAAATCCCTCATTCTACAGGATTAATTCCTGACATAGCCTATCCCTAAGTGAATGGTTAAATGTTTCCTGTTGTATTTTGCATTTACAGTTACATTAATTATAGGACTACTATATGTATATGGTGATAATTTTATGTACAATCTTCTACCATTAACATTTTCGGGATATTTCACTAAACACAGTCAAGTACACAAATACAGAACAAGAAATGCTCTAGACTATAGCATTCATAAAAGAAAAAAAGCTTTCTCTGATCAGGCTATAAGAGTTTCAGGGCCCAATTTATGGAATTCATTAAACAAAAACCTAAAACTTTGCAAAAGCACCAAACATTTTAAAAATATGTACAAAACTGAATTACTATCAAAGTACATATGATTTGATTTTTTTTCTCTTAGCTTTGGGCATTTCTTGTCTTTATTTGTTTGTTCCGTTTAGCTGATGTGGTGTATTTTGATTTTCCTTGTTTTAATTTTTGCTGTATGGGGATGATCCCTACAGGCCTTTTTGGCCTTTTGATCATTCCCACAATATCATGTTTTGTTTGTTTGTTTATGCTAATTTTAATGTATTTTATATGTGTGATATTTGTGATATTGTGAATAAATTTGAAGTTGAAGTTGAAGGTTGTATAAAATTTCTGTGACCTGTCCACAGAATAACATTTTATACAATTCTAAATATCTGTACAGAAAAGACCAATAAGCTTAATACCCATACTTAATGCTCATTTTATGTTTTCTATCTTCATTACCCAGATTCAGGGAAAGTATCATCTGTCAACAGACACTAAGCGGTTACCATGGCAACAGAGCAGATAGCACCGGCAGCAGATACCGGGATAGAGCGGCCTAATCTGAACAGTCCGAAGTGGGATCAGACGACATATGGAGGGAGAGCCAAACATTTCTTTGCCGTCACTAATCCACTCAATTTAATGCTGAGTGGGAAACAGTTAGATGAGGCCAAACGATTACTGACACTTTATAGGTAGGTCTATAATAATTAGGCCAAAAACAATGAAAGGTTTGTCTCAGAAACCCGCGCACATTGCTATGTGAAAATGAATTTAGCGCGTAGAGCCACACGCTGGCTTTTTTTTTTATCGAGAGTAATCCAGCGGTCGACCGCTGTCTGGGTTGCTGTCATTTGCTGTTGCGAATTTACCTTGAATTTTACGCTTTATTTTAACTGTCAAAACTTCCTACATTGTATAGTTAAAACTGACGGGATCGTACTTAGAAACTGTATAAATAATGAAGACTGGTAGTATAACTTGCAGATAACTGTCATTTATCATTAAACTATCGTGTACTTGGTACCATAAAGTTGCTATGTTTGCATGGGCGATACATCGACTTGTAATAACAACATTATAGTGTTGGGCTTAACTCAATTATCCACAAACTGGGTACTTCACACTCATAAGTAGGGCGATCAAAATTTTAAAGCATTAAAAAAAAAGAAGAAATATCGCATACCGCATAGTTAATTTCCTAACAAATAACAAAAATAAAAAATCGCATACCGCATAGCATTTTTGCAAATGGTTTCTGAGACAAACCATTTTTTTTGGCCTTAAAATAATATAATGGACAAGAAACTTTACTCTTTCATCCGGTCGCCGTACTGTGGTGGATACCGATCTCGCCTCACACGCATTGAGCCCAGGTTCGATTCCCGGTGAGGGCACTTGCCGGAATGGAATCTCGGAATCTTTGCTTCGACGTTTATCTGACTAAGTGGTAGCATTGGGCAGATATTCTAGATCTACTCCGCTCCAAACATGAAGTATTTAGAGTTGGATAAATATTTCATGAGAGATCGCTGTCCTTCGGAGGGGACGTAAAGCCGTCGGTCCCATGTACAGAAGAGTCGTACCTGTACATGCAATCGCAGCCAGTTTCGTAAAGAGTAGGGTATTCTACCCCTGACTGTTCCCAACCCCGTTTCGGTCAATTTCTGGACTTCAAAATCTGCCTGTGCGTTAATACTCACTCAGTGAGGTTTGCACAATAATAGGAAGAAGAAGAAGAAGAAGAAGTCTACCAACCCATAATTTTGTCACAGGACGGAATGTCATTCTGGTCATGTGACGACCAACATCGCAAACCAGACCATCAGTTTCAAAAGTCATAGTGGATGCATGACGAAAGCTCACATAAGTGAACAATTTATTGCTGTGAGATAGGTTAATATATTATCATTAACATTACTCTTAATTGCTCTGTGGTTTGGAATTCACGTAAAGTCATTTTACTCCTAATATCTCTTCAGAGCTTACAAGACGATGCTTCATACTAAATTTGTACTTGTAAGGTCTACAGATTCTTAACAGCTATTTCTTGCACATTTTACTTTTACTTTTATAAGATATCCCAGACCTGAACTAGTATATATTATTTTCGTGGATCTTAAAAGTAATACTATTAAGTGTTAAAAATGAAGCGCCCCTTGTCACCCATCACTTTTGATTTTTTGGGCTTATTGGGTTCGTTTTTGGTAGATATGAAACCCTCCAAACGATTTGGCTTAAAGATGCTTACTTTTTTCTGATATGGCCATTGGTTAAATTAAATTCGGGATCCCAAATTTACTTCCACATAAGCAGAGATTTCAGGTTCTAACCTGAAATTAAGTTTTTTAGATGCTCGAACCATGATTTCAGTTTTTTTTTTATGATCTCTAATTTACATATTTTCATATATTTTCCACCTTTTTTTAATTATCTTTCAAAAATTTATGGCTTTTTCAGGTTTTTTTCAATGAAATCAGTGGCATTTCTGATAAGTATAGGAAAGCATGCATGTGTTTTTTATCCATTTTTTGGTGGCAAAACAATTTTTTTCACAAAATACACTTGAAAACGCTTTTAGATAGTCACATTCCTCCCTTTTATGCTGTTTTTACTATAAACCTTTTTGATCAAAATATTAGAGTATTGCTTTAAAGGGCCAATTCATGATCCAGTTTTGACCCTCAAGGTCACCACTCTCAAAATTGAGTTTTTTAGCAACTGGTATATATTATGATCCCCAAACCATTCTTTCATATGTGCTTGCATTTTTGAGAAAAGTGAGAAAATATGTCATTTTCTAATTATTGTCGGGGCCCGACAGTAATTACAACACAGTAGCCTATGGGATTTTCAAAATGTTGAAAAGCTTGTTACTTTGAAACGAATGGTTGGAATCGAGTGAAAATTGCAGTATATATTTATTGTGCACTCTTCTTTTTATTAAGAGGTGAGGTTTTTGTCACATCAAAATCATGAATTGCACCTTTAAATAAAATTACTTCAAGGCACTGTTAGTTTATATTTTTTTGAACAATAATACATTTTGCTCCCCGGTATGGATGCCTCTAGGGAAAGAATAATTTCTATTTATGTTTACTGACCTACAGAACTAAGTACTTTCACATAGGAATATATTTTTCATTTTGTCATTATTCAGGGAATGCAAAGTACCAGCAAATGTAACCAATGAGGAACTATGGCAGGCCAAGTATCGCTACGACTCGGCATTCCATCCTGATACCGGGGAAAAGATGTTGTTGATTGGCAGGATGTCAGCCCAAGTCCCTATGAATATGACCATAACGGGATGCATGATGACATGGTATCAGTAAGTATTGATTGGTAGGATGTCAGCCCAAGTCCCTATGAATATGACCATTACGGTATGCATGATGACATGGTATCAGTAAGTATTGATTGGCAGGATGTCAGCCCAAGTCCCTATGAATATGACCATTACGGTATGCATGATGACATGGTATTAGTAAGTATTGATTGGCAGGATGTCAGCCCAAGTCCTTATGAATATGACCATTACGGTATGCATGATGACATGGTATCAGTAAGTATTGATTGGCAGGATGTCAGCCCAAGTCCCTATGAATATGACCATTACGGGATGCATGATGACATGGTATCAGTAAGTATTGATTGGCAGGATGTCAGCCCAAGTCCCTATGAATATGACCATTACGGGATGTATGATGTCGTGGTATCAGTAAGTATTGATTGGCAGGATGTCAGCCCAAGTCCCTATGAAAATGACCATTACAGGATACATGATGACATGGTATCAGTAAGTATTGATTGGCAGGATGTCAGCCCAAGTCCCTATGAATATGACCATTATGGGATGCATGATGACGCGGTATCAGTAAGTATTGACTGGCAGGATGTCAGCCCCAGTCCCTATGAATATGACCATTATGGGATGCATGATGACGTGGTACAGTAAGTATTGATTGGCAGGATGTCAGCCCAAGTCCCTATGAATATGACCATTACGGAATGCATGATGACATGGTATCAGTAAGTATTGATTGGTAGGATGTCAGCCCAAGTCCCTTTGAATATGACCATTACGGTATGCATGATGACATGGTATCAGTAAGTATTGAATTGGCAGGATGTCAGCCCAAGTCCCTCTGAATATGACCATTACGGGATGCATGATGACATGGTATCAGTAAGTATTGAATTGGCAGGATGTCAGCCCCAGTCCCTATGAATATGACCATTA
>JXSR01S016298.1:10900-24742 GCA_000969725.1 Ophiothrix spiculata | reverse complement strand
GGTTGCCCACTATCAGTGTAACAGTGAAGGCACTCTCGGCAATTTGCAACGCAGTTCAGCCGTTGCGGAGTAGCAGTGCTGGAACGGTGCTGGCGCAATGCTGCTACTCTGCGACGGTGTAACTACAAAAATAGCAATCCCGCTGTGTATGTACAGCTCTGTACTAAGAGATGTCTTGAGTGTCATACATTGCCTAACTATTACACAATGAGTAGCAATTTACAAGTAAAGGGTTACAGAGGTGTGTTAAGTGTCAGTGTATAAAGAACAGTAAATAAGAAGATTTCTTGTCCATGTCAGTGGCACACCCCAGACTTTTTGGTCAGGGGGCTAAGACATTTTGTCCTGATTTTTTCCCAATTTCCCCCGGCATGTGCACATTTCTTCCCAATTTTTCCTGGCAAATATAAATTTTCTTACACCCAAAATAAATTAAAGTTGATTTTAAAACTGACAAGCCAAAAAAAAAAGAAGATTTTAAGCGATTTTTGCACATCTTTTGACACGATTAATTGATTTTCCCCATGTTTCCTGTCTAGCAGTCTTGCAGGTGCTCTCTCATTTTTCTTGTCCTTCCTGATTTTTCCTGCTTGCAGTCCTGATTTTCCTCTTGATTTTTTGTCAGGGGGGCAATCTGCCCCCCTTGCCCTATGCTGGCTGCGCCACTGGTCTATGTTGAGCACCAACAGTTTGGCAATATATTGAGTTTTAAAGTATTTTAATGTAAAATTTCAATTCCATGTACAGGCTGTGTGTGCTGCGATTGTTATCCTGTTAATATTCAAGTACAGCAAGAGGGCAAATTTCCATGAGCCAGACACTGTGGTGTACCAGGATGAACTGGCTGATGAAGAAGGTGAGGTAGATCAGATAGTTTCTTCTAGACCTTATCATTTTCAACAATATCAAGATTTACGGTATATATTTGTTACAGATAACTTTGGAATGCAGTCGCATCCTTTCTTAACTCTGTGCATGCGGTGCTTGCATCCATGCACCCACAATAAGTGTGATTTATGTCTTAACTTTCTTAGTATTTTGTTAAAAAGTAGCTCATAAAGACTTTTAAATTCAGGATCTTCCAAGGGGTTTTTCCCTGCACCCCTACCAGGGGCTGTGCTTTGTCCCTGGACCGGTCTATTCTTTGATCAGCTATTACTTTGTTAATATAGATTTATAACAATCAATAACTTATTAGCTAATAAGGCTGAAAGTACTGGCTTATTGTAGGCTTGCCAACATTACAAAGTCCAAAAGCCTACTCACCTCACGGTCTTGACCCAAATTGGGTTGGGTCGAAGGGCCTACCTTAGGGCCCCGGAGGCCATCAATAAGTCAATCAGCACAACAAAAGGAAACTATTGAAAATCAGTATTCCTCTAACTGTAATTGCCAAATTGCAATTTATGGTTTAGGATTGACATGTGGAAAAAGAGTCACTTGGGGAATAGTTTGTCACAATTGCCAAGCATGAAAAGGGTTAACCATAACATTATGTGAGCTAACCTTTACTTAAGTTGGGATAAATGTTATTGTTAAGTTAAATCCTTTTCAATTTACAGTAAGTGTCTAAGGTTGGGTTGGAATGACCATCTGAATTCTTTCTTCAATTCCAGATTGTAAACATCACCTTCCTAAACCCCCAAAAGCTGGGCTTAATAACCAGCAAGAGGAATGGCAAAAGAAAACGGCAACGGCGTCACTATTCCGCCAGATTGTATCCCATGTTGCATTTGTCATTGTTACCATAGCAATCATCTTACAACATCAGGATATAGATGCCTTCTATATGACACAGGAAGTGAATCATATGTTGCTGGGTCCGGAGCGAGAATTTACAGAGGTAAGGTCAGGGGTCAAATTTAATGATTTAATTGACTGTCAATAAAAATACTTGGTTGAATTCACTATTTCGGGCAAAATTGTGATTTTTGGAAAATTGTAAATGATAGACCAACCATAAGAGGGGAGCGTGGTCGAGCAGTTAGAGCACGGGTATCGTAACACATAGGTTGTTCGAGGGCGGCGGTTTTTGTCTCCTTGTTTCCTTGGACAGGAAACTTTGCTCTACTTTCTCTGTGGGTTTGGAAGTCATGTTAAGCTGTTGGTCCCCTGTACGAATAGACTCCTTCATGGGGTATGAATGTCATGCTAGTATAGGGTATATTGATTGATCAATTGATTTCTTGATATATCATTTCATATATTTGTTTAAAGGAGCCCTATCCAATTGGGTCAGCATTTTTTCAAACTTTCTGAGATTTTGGTACCAAAATATTCCTCATATTTTTCTCATTGCCCATGTGAAATTTTACAATTGTTGCAAAAATTGCAGCATCTTAGCTTCTAGTCCTTAATAAAGTTGATTTTTTTTAAAAATCAAATGGCAGTTGAGCCTCAGGAAATGGGGTAGGCAATGGCATAGCTAGTGTTCTGTTGCCAAAAACAAAACACCTTGAAAATAAGCTGCTTAGAGAGGATATCTTGTGCTTTCTTTTTGCTTACAATCTAAAAAATTCTTAATTATTTAGAAAATAGTGATAACAATATTTGGAAATACTTTTTAAAAGTTTGAAAAATCACTACAACTATCCATAAATGCTTTTTTTATCTTCCAGATTCAAGATGCCGGCAACTTCTGGGGCTGGACCAATGATGTCCTATTGCCTACAGTATATCCACCAAATGACTCGCTGCCAATGATAGAAGATGATCGCATGCTTTTAGATGGTGTCATGTTCCTCACTGGACCAGTTCGATTCAGACAGATTAGAATTCAACTGGATGGTAAGTATATGATAGATCAAATGTGATCGATGTGTATAAATGGCTGTTTATTAAAAATTTCATTTGAGTTCTTGATATTTTATGATATTATACTGTCAATCAATTTAGAATAATAATAATGGCATTATTTAAAGCGCCTTTTAACCAAATAGGATACAAAGCGCTCATGATTCACTGCAGGTAGATCTTCACAACCATTTCACTTCACTTAGAAGTGCTTTCGTAGAGCGCATTCTATCGGTACATCGATTATAATATTAACCCTTTGTGCAGTTTCCCATATCCTGGGTGGGGCAGACTCAGATGGACAAATCAAGTAACAGTTTTAGATGCAGAAGACAGACTGGAGTAACCTTGTCCCTTTGTTTGAATCACCAAGTCATAGACAAACTGTGCAACATAAAAATCAAGCACAGAGCAATTTTTTTTAAGTTTCCTTCTTTGAATACACAAACCTATGTGGAACAGAAAACCAGTAGAAGTAGCTACAGCACCAAACCTCTATGTCTTCCAGACACGTGTATCACACCCACTCATCAACAGCTTTAGTTCTTGGGAGATTTTTACAAACACTATGACATAAATTCACTTCACGACCCTCTACCACTCATGACAAGCAAATTGTAGATTTGTATACACCATAAACCTGGAAGTACAGTGGAACCTCGTTAACACAAAATCACTGGGGCCAAAGTGTTTAGTTTGGGTTAACAAGATTTTGTGTTATCCAACTGATTTTACATAGGAAATCAATACTTGGGACCCAACAAACATTTTTTGTTATCGGGGTTTTTGTGTTAACAGATTTTGTGTTAACGAGGTTCCACTGTACAAACTGAAATTACTACTTAAATGCCTGTTTCAAGGGTTACTACTTATTATCAATTACAAATGCGTTTGATAAGATAGACAATTTGACACTCTTACACTCAAATATGGTACTAAATTAACTCCTTAAGTTTAGTTTGTACTTCTAAGCGGGTAAGCGTAGTGGTACTTCCCTTGCTTTAAAAACACCAATGAGTCTCAGGTGTTCTGGCTTCAATTCCTGGGCCCAGTGCTGTATGTGCATTTGGTTTACAAAGTCCATACTCACTTCGGTAGGTTTTTCTCTGGGTGGTAAACTTTGTAGTATATGGTAATTGTTGTAGGTTCTAAACATTAATCTCATTTTATTTTTCAGCTCAATGTCAGATTGTAGCCAGTTCCGCCAAGTGGGATATCCCTTGTAGACCATCGTACTCATATAGCGACGAAGATAAGGACCGGTATGGAAATAGATGGAAGGAATGGACAAATGCTACATGCTCAGACAAAGACGCTGAATACTGCCCTTGGAGTTATTACTCATCTACAAAACTCTCAGGCTCAACATACAATGGAAGAAGAGGAACTTTATATGCTGGTGGTGGATATATAGAAGAATGGGATTTCAATCCTCAAAATGCTCTGAATGAGTCTAAACATCTGAAAGACAGTGGTTGGCTTGATCAATATACAATGGCTGTCTTTGTAGAATTTACTTTATATAATGCCAACATCAATCTATTCAGTTTTGTCACATATCTGGTTGAGTTCCCACCTACTGGTAATGCGGATCCGTATCCGTGGGTTCACACCTTCAGACTATATGATTACACCAGCGATGAAGATGTCCAGGCTATCAAGGTCACGCTTACGTACTTGCTGTTTGTGCTATCCCTTCTGTATTTTATCATCCGAGAAATAGACGATATCAAGAGATCAGGAAAGAAGTATCTCCTGTCTGTGGGGAATTGGTTGGAGATGTCCATCATCATCAGCAGTGTGATGGTGTTACTGGCATACCTGGCTAGGAAGGTGTTTGCACAGTCCACTAGCAAAGCTTTACAACGGGCTCAGGAAACAGGTAGTGTATATTGTAATTAACTAAGGAGCACTTCAAAAGCTCAACCCACAGTTGATGGCCCAGAGAACACCAGAATACTTAATTTTGCTCCATTCCAATGGGGTTTACCACAGTAAGTTTATCGTGTAGATAAAGCAAATGTTTGACTTATTGATGAATGTTCTCCAAACTTGCAAAGCAGTCACTGAAAGATTACAAAATATGTTATAGACAGACATGATTTCATATGTTTTTCTGCACTGAAAGTATAATATATTATCATAATTCATTGTGTAGGTTTTGCTGTTTTGCAAGAAAGAAAAATAACAATTTCAAGGTTTCTTAAGATAACAAAAAACAAGGCAGAGATTTCCATAATATGTAAAATAAGCAACTTCTTCACTTGTCCACAATTATTTAACAGTCACCTTTGTTTTCATAGCATCCAATGATGGGGTGGGGTGGGGTTTCAGCCCACCAGTCACAAGAAAAGTTGGGGAAGGGGATGAAAAGTTAGGGGGAAAGAGATAGTCTGAGGGAAAAGGAAATGGGCCGTCAGTGGTATTTTTCACTAAACATGCGGAGTATCAGAAATAAAGTTAGAGGAAATATTTAAAAAATCTTTAAAAATGTTATTATGTATCTAATCTTTGTTGAGAAATTCAAAGTCATATCGATATGAGTCTTTTTTTTTTGCTTGTCAATTTTCAAAATCTACATCAACAATTTTGAGTGTACCTTTCTCATCAGTCGGGGGACCTTCGTATCTAGCCACATCAGTCAACAATTCCTGCGTGCACCACTGTTATCATCATGTACCTCTCTGAGTGCTACATTCTAAATGCGGGACGGTGAAAGGAGTGCAATCAGACCAAGCTTTCATTGTCAGGAGGTCTAATCAAATCCCAGCTTTTCAGTTGTTAATATTGTTTTTGGTTTTTTTTTAGTTGTTTTCTTGAAAAGGTGTTTCCATGAATAAAATGTTTTTTCCATATTATTAATACACCATTAACATGGATTAAGAGTACTATACTACTGTGACGTGGTCATGTTAGATCAATAATAGTTGCATATGAGTTATCTGTGGTAAATCCCATTGGAATATGTGACCCGTCATAGCGAAAGGTACCTTAAGGTAGGCCTAGTAAATTACGAGATACGGGCCATTGAAGCTGAGCATAGTCATAAATCACGTCCATAGTCGAATTTCATCAGAAACGTTACCTTTGAAGTGTATTCTATCATATTAATCAGGTTCTAACATCCAAAACATAAGAAAAAATTGTTAAAAACCAAGATAAATATCCTCTCTCCATTAAAGTTTTATTTAGTACAATAACTTTAAACTCAATTTTCTCAGAACATTAGTTTTCCGAATCAGTTAGATGCCTTTTGCCAATTTGGATGTAACTTTGCAACCTAACATCCAATATCCAAAAGTAAGGAGTCATTTTACAGCTTAAGACCTCAGCTTTTAGATGAGACCGAAAAATCAATTTTGATTTTGGGACCCTTAAGGTACCTTTTGATATGTAAAAATGAGTTGTCCTACAAAATTCTAGTTCTAGGACTTACCTGTTCTTATTGTTAATATGAAATAAGTTTTCAATTTTTCCCATTGGTTTCTGGGATATTATCAAAAAAAAAGTGATGTATTTTTGGGGTCACAATCACACTGACAATACATAACAGCCTTGTATCACCGGGGTTGTATACTTCCTTTACCTTTTGATAAAAATGATAGGACAAACGATAAATTGATTTGATTGTGTAAACACAAATCCAGAGTGCAGGGCCCCATTGGGACCCCTGTCATGGAATTTTGTTTAAATTGTCCAATAAATTTTATTTTGTCCATAGCTTTTGATAACACTGTTCTCTATATTTCTCTATACATTCCAGGTGGTTATGTGAACTTTCAACAGATCTCAAACATGGACCAAGCCTACAGCATCATATTAGGAACAGCAGGTTTCCTGTCCACATTGAAGGTCAACATTTTGCTATCATTTGACAAGCGTTTCACCCAGCTCAAACGTACCATGGTTTATGCCGGCAAGGACCTCATAGCATTCGGCATATATTTCTTCATCATCATGTGTGCATTTGTGTCAGTAAACACTCTAGTCCTGGGACCTCTGGTGGAAGATTACAGTGGCGTTGTCAAGAGTCTGCAGACTTTACTAGTAAGTGATTTTATACATTTTTATTGGGGCAATTTGCACAAAGCGCAGATCCAGATGCATGCGCATATCCGAAATCCAGATCTGAGATCCGCATCTCCGTAAACAACTTACACGTACGTACATTGGGGCAATCTACACGGAGCACAGATCCAGATGCATACGCATCTCTGAGATCCAGATCTGAGATCCGCATCTCCATAGACCGCTTACACGTACACATGTACGCAGAGTGCTATACAGCAGATCTGGATCTGACGCCTGTGTAGCCACAATCTTCTGCAAAGCAGCTTACAGAGAGGTGTTTTCATCTGGATTTGTGCTCCCGTGTAGATTGCCCCATTATCATTATTCATTTTTATTATTGGACAATGTGAACAGAAATCCAGGGTGTATGGCTTTATTGTTTTTAAATCAGGGGTGTGAGAGTTCAGATTTTTATCTGATTTCAGATTTTTTCATGCCTTCAAAAGAGTCATAATTTCAGCTTTTTTTGTTATTTTCAGCCTGTTTTTGGCATTTTGTCACTATTTTCAGATTTTGTTATCAGCCGACCCTCACAGCCCTGGTAAATGCAGCCCTTGCCATGGATTTTTATTTTAATTGTCCAATAAATTTTTATGTTGCCCATGATTATTATATATGTTACGCAACACATTGAAGGTACAAGTTTATGTCAAAGTTGATTTTGAGATATTGTCATCTGAAGTTGACAAAGGTCAGGTGGTTGATTTTGAGATTAAGGCCCTGCTGGGAAACCCGAATTTTCCCGGACCGGACCGGACCGAAACCGGGTCGGGAATTTTTCTAAAGCTTTTTTTTCGGGTTCCGTACGTTCCGGGAAAAATATTACCGGGGTCGACCGGGTCAGGAAAAAGTTACTCTGGGTCAGGGAAAGTTTACATTCTGATTGGGAAACGCAAAAGTTGTTCGGGGTAAAAATAAAATGGGCAACAATTAATCGCTGTGTATATAATGTCATAATCCTTGTTAGACGCCATTCTAATGACTTGAAATTCAGGGTAACTCGGGGTCTGGGAATATCCATCTTGACCGGGAAATCATGAAAAACTGTCAGTCCGGTCTAGAAAAAATCCTTTCGGGATTTTCAGGTCGGGGCCGGTCGGGACAAGCTAAATTTTTATCGGGTCGGGCAGGTCGGGAAAAAAATTGTCGGGGAACGACGGGGTCGTTATTTGAGATACGATTTGGTAAAATTTAGATTCCCAAAATGGATCTTTTCAACACATTGATTCGTTCGTATGATTTTTTTTGTGACCTGACCAATAATTCTTGCTGAAATGTCAGTTGGATAGGCAACTCAGCATAAATTACTGTTATTTCCATCACTTCCAGCCTACAGTTCCAATTAGCAATTTTTCCATATTTTGGACATTTGTAGGAATATAATCTGTGAAACATGCCTGCTAAATTTGGTTGAAATCTGACCATCAAAATTGAATTGGTACTTCTTGTTGTAATTCCAATAATCTGATGCCATTTAGGCTTCATTGAACATACTAAATTTCAAACAGGTTTTACTCAGAAGTGTGTTTACTAAAATCTGATCTTGGTTGTTATGGCTTTTGCTGTAACTTATGAATCGAAACTCAGATGATACAAATTTGGTATCATATTTGATTAGTATGAAATAAACAACTGTCCACTGACACTAAAAACTCAATTGTGACTTTTGGATTCTTGTAAACTTGTACCTTTTGATGTGGTGCATCAACATATTTCATTTCAAACAGTGCTTTTTAAGTATAAGGGCGCACTACACTAAATAACAAGCACTCCCAATCCGGCATTTCTAAAATCGGCAAAATTGACTGCCCTTCTAAAATGAGGACGTCAAAACGTATGGAAGGCCAATATGTTTGGTCAATATTTTGTTCTAATTATAAAGTTAGGTTTATTTAAAGATGCTCTGATGCCATTTTTGATCTCCAGATTACTTTGGTAAAATTTAAAGGGTTTTCCTTAATTTGCGCTTGATTCTGGTAATAAAAAAATTCGGCTGTCAGTGATATAGGGGGCGTTATTACTTCAGCGTCCAGTATCTTGAAATTTTTGCCTTGATGGTGTACTTTTATCATCATTTTGTGTTAGAAGAGATCATAATCATCTGAGAAAAGGCAGTGTTGAAGTAACCAGTTGGTTTATTATTGAGTTTTCGGATGTTTTTAGGAAGCCATTTTGTACAGTAAGTCAATGGGAAGCTATTTTGGTGTGTCGCCATAAAGTGTAACCTTTGTTGATCTAAATTTATTAACAAAAAATATCAATGATAATAATATATACCGTATTGTTTCTATTAATCACCCACTGGGCGACATTTCATGAAGGGTGGACGATTATTAGAGACCGATCGACATCAAAATTTGCCACATAAGCTTTCTGTTATATGTCCACCAATAACATGGAAGTACCGGAAATTTTTACATCATATCTGGGATCACAACCTCATTGATTAACTTCCAGTACCATTTCCTGTTACTTGCAATTGTTGGTAAGCTTACAAAATGGCTTCAAAATTTAATGTTTTGTAACACTGCTCTTGAAATTTTTCGAGGTGGACGTATAATAGAGCATGGTCGATTAATAGGAACAATAGGGTACATATTTTTAGAAACTAGCTTCGTACCCAAGGTTTTAAGTGAGCAAATGTGATGTAGATGCCAGGAAATTTGATGTTTTAAGTTAACGATTGTACATTTAATGCAAGATTTATAACTTCCTGTGAGATTTTTCTTGATAAGAAACTGCAGAGTTTAAAATCATGGTGGACTATAAACCTTCAGAGAAAAGAGAAAAGAAAGAGAGACATGGATTTGGCTTAAGTCCTATATGTGGGCTGCTCTGACAAAATGAGAGTAAAGTCGCAAATCTACATTTTGAAAAAATGGCATCTAAAGTAAAAATAGGGTGAAAAATTCAAATTTAATTTTTTGACATAAAATGCATTCATGCATTAGTGTTAACCTATACCTAAAGTTTTGAAGGTCAACTTTGCCGGGAAATGTAATTATTCACGGTTAATTGATTGCATGTTGCTATTATACACTGTAGTAATCAGTATCATTGAAATCGATTTGTAGCTAGATTTTATTGCAACATATTCAGTGGACTGCTTTGGATTTTGATCTTTATCTCTAAATGAAGAATGGAGAAAGGAAGTGTGACAAATTATATAAAACTCAAAATATGAGATTATAGAGAATTAGAATATGTCAAAAACTCAATTTTAAAATTCGCAACTTTTCTCTTATTTTGCCAGAGCATCCCTCATATTTAATGTAGCGCTGCGATGTCCGTTAGCCTTGATAGCTCAGTTGGCAGCGTCCGCTTTATAAATGGGAGGCGGTCCCTGCTTCAAATGGTGTTTTTTTCTCTCAAGTCTTGGTCATAACGAGGGAAAAGAATACAGATTTGCATTGCCAGGTAGTTGACATATTTATTATTGGTGGTATTTTCAGGTTCTGCTACTGGGTCACTTCCGTGTGACAACATTTAACAGCTCTATGCAGTTTTTTAGTCTCACATTTTTTGCGATATATTGTGTCGTGATTGGTTTCATACTATGCCGGATATTTGTTGCCATCGTATGTGATGCATTTACCATGACCAGAAAGGAAGATGAAGGGAATGGCGGGGTGGCATTGGAGAAGGTGATTGGGACCGAGCTGAAGCGACAATTCAGGGAGCTGTTCCCATGTAAAGGTAATACATAGTTATGAAGTGACAATATGTAATTTAATATAATATAATTTGCAGGCCAAGAGCTAGAAATAACTTTGTCTAATTTTGATAAGAATTAGACAAATCTACTTGTGTATATGGATATAAACTCTCTTTATGTGAAAAAAAATGCCCATTCCAAGATTACACTGTAATGGGTGTACCTTTTGCCTACGTCCATTGAGGTGTTTTTTCCGAAACTCATGTTTTTTTTAGCATTGTTTTATTTGGCATTTTAAATATCAAGATTTTTTTTTGGGGGGGGGGGCAAAAATATGGATTATGGCATTTTTACTAAAATTGACCAAAACCCAACATCACCAACAGATGTTCACCATAAAATTCCACTTCTAGATATGGTTTATATATACACTTAGTTTGATCAACAAAGTACAAACACAGTCTGCCCCAGCCCAGCCTTAATGGTAACACCACTGAGCTCTATAACACTGAGCAACAGTAATGCTCCAGCAAACTGTATTACTCCATAACAATTAACTTTAAATTTCGGCAACATTGTTTGTTTGTTTATTAGTTGCCTGCAACATGTCATGAAAATGTAATTTAAAATCCAATGGTCACTCAACGTATTTGTATGTGTGTGCAGTCCCAATTTTTGAACCAGGAGCCATAAAACAGAAGTTTAGAGAACTTGGGTGACCAAAATTTGACCAGTAGAAATGTTTAATTCTGATCTTCTAAGCCACAAATTTCTGAAATTTAGCTTGGTGTTACTTTGAAACTAAATTTTCAACAAATAAATCATAAAATGGCATTCTTTAGGAGCAGTAGGCAAGGTTTGAAATTGAGGTCTTGAGGACTGCAGCACATCTCCCATACCACTTTTCTATGTCTGTGTGCCAGGCCTAACAATATTTGTTTCATTGTTTTAATTTCCAGCCAAACGACATGACAACTATAAAGTCCAGCCAAAGGATCAGTTTGGCTCAGTTGCCAGTTTGAATATGCTACCCAAACCAGTTGCAGCATGGGGTGATCCTAGCAAGAGTATGGTATGGAGCACTGCCTTTGATGCTATTCCATCAAGAACACCCCCTCCTGGATATTATGATCATGTGGACTCTTTATGGTATCCTGATAATGATTATAACAAACGATCACCAGATCCAGAGGGGGTGGGATTATTGCTTAAAAGGGCTGAGGATGCATTAGGTCGAATCTCAACTTCTATTGATAAGATATAAACTAAGTTTCTTGAGATAGTTTAACATTAACATTTTCCAGTTTTATATGGCATTAATAATATTTTTAGTTTAGCATCGAAATCTTGAATTCCACTCTTGGAAAAGTTTTCAAATTAAATAATGCAAAGAGTGTGAAGAAGATCGAGCAAAATGTCCATTAATGTAACAAGGCTGGGATAGATAGACCTTCAACTAGCATACACATTTTTTGTACTCTTAACTCTCAAACCAATTGCATAAACCTTATAAAAGTATACATTTTTAAAAGCTAATTTTTACCCTGAACATGATGGTGATCATTGGTTTTTGACCAAAAATTTCTGGGAAGCCTAACTAAAATTTGCATTCATGAAATTTTGAAGTTTTTAAGCTTTTGGGAATATAGAAACAACCCGATTTAAGGGGGTCATTATTGGCCCTAAGCTATGCGTAAAGTATGTTGTGTTTTATATCAAATTAGGGAAATGTAATTTAGAACACTGGGTGTGTTGTTTATTTTGTTACTCTATCACTGTGTAAAATGTTACACCTGATTAAAGACGTTATATGACATAAAAATTTCAATGTTTCCTTAAAAATAGGTCAAAATTCAACATTTTGCTATTATTATCCCTAAACTATGGTTTATCTAGGAAGAAAATGGTAAAGAAGCTGATGTCAATTGCTTATAGTATTTATAGATGTCAATATTTACCTAAAAGAAGTAAGGGTGGATTGGAGTTCGGAACCTGATATTTGAGGGGGGATCATTAAATATATGTGTACCGCCGCGGCAAAAGGGTCCAGTTGTCGACTCCTACATGTTGCTCATTGTAGCATATCTGATGTATACAAATACCATACATTAGATATGCTACAAGGAGCAACATGTACGAGCCGACAACTGGACCCTTTTGCCGCGGCGGTACACATATAGGCTATTAACTCTAAATTATGCTTGAAGTGTGTCATGTTTGATATTGAATTAAACAAAAATATAATAAAAACAATGATGTTCAATTTGTTACCCTATCACCTTGCACAATGCTATAGTATACCTGATTGAAGATGCAATGCCCTGAAAATTGTGAATTTACATTCAAAATAGGCCAACATTGAAAATGTGGTAATTATAGTTCTAAATATCAATTCTTTACTGAGTTGTTTGCTTAAAAAGAAAGATATTGGTATAACAAAATTGACCTGTAAGTTTTCGTTTCATGCAGGTACATTGTGTGTATTTCAAAATGGCGATTTTAACCCTTTACGCACAACTTTTTGGTGATCATAAAAATGGGTCCCAATATTGAGTATGGGTTTTACGGCTTTCTATATATGAAGAGTTTGTTTCCAAAAGGATCTAAATCCACTTTTCGTAGAAAATCACCAAAAACTTATTCCTTGTTATGGTAAAATCATTTTCAAGTTTTTACTGCATTAAATGCTAGGCGTTAGCACTCTGACAAAACTAAAACCACTCACGGTAATCAGAGCTTTATAATATATTTTTCTAGAGAGTTTTAATTTCACTATGAAGTGGATTTAGGCCCTTTTGGAAATAAACTATGGATTTAGGCCCTTTTGGAAACAAACTGAGATTTTTGTGCACTGGCAAGCTAAATTAAAGCAAGTTCTGGGAAAAATAGTTTGGTTTCATGAAATTACTACTATAGTGCTACATTATGGCACCCAAAACCAAATTTTTACCCAAAGTTGATTTTTGTTTTTTTTGGAGATACTTTCTTCAATTAGAGTTTATTTCCAAAAGGGCCTAAATCCATCTGAAAATCAGCAAACGGATAATTTCTTGTCATGTTTAATTTATTTTTGTGTTTTTACTGCTTCACAAGTTATGGATAGGTCCTCTCACTATAGTGACATCATTTATGGAAATTAAAACTTTATTGCTTATTTTTAATTGAGAGGTTTGTTTACACCCTCAATAGATTTAGGCCCTTTTGGAAACAAACACAGATTTTTGTGTACTGGTAAACTCTATGAAAGCAACTTTTGGGGAAAATGGCTTGGTTCCATTAAACTACTACTATAGTACTACACTATGGCACCAATAACTCAATTT
>JXSR01S016295.1:21191-32130 GCA_000969725.1 Ophiothrix spiculata | reverse complement strand
TTCGTAAATGTCTTGAGTAGATATTGAAATCGCAAAAAATAAACTCGCGAAAGTATGTTTTGTACTACGGGTCTATTGTAATGACATGAAAACCGATATATTGTAAAAGTAGAAAATTTTCACTTGTGGTTTATTTTCGTAAATTTCTTGAGTAGATATTGAAATCGCAAAAAATAAACTCGCGGAAGTATGTTTTGTGCTACGGGTCTATTGTAATGACATGAAAACCGCTAAATTAAATTCTTGCCATTGTGGCTAAATTTGCAAAATCACGAAAATATCGACTCTTACAGTAAAAGCTTCATGAATAAGGCTTAATACTTGTAAACAATTTGTAGCAATGCATATTGAGGGAATTTGCCATCTGATCAGACAATTCCCTCACCCATTTGCCTTGCACATTGATCTACTTCCGCTGACGACCTCCATTGTCAGTGTTTAATAACTCAAACGAGGTGCTTTTCGGGAAGATGCCAATCTATCTAGAAGGGAATTTCAGAACACTAACAGAACCCAACTGACTACATGTGGTACAAACTACTGCAAGCTTTGACTTCACATATTGTACAATATATAAATTGATGTACTCTAAACTGTAAAATCAATATTTAGAGCACACTATGAATATCAGAGAACATTTCAAGGCATTTCTACAACTTAAGCTGTGAAATTAAGAATTCTATCTGCCAGACATTTTTTTGTTTTCAATTTTTTGAGAAAAAAATGGCAGATAGAAATTAAAATTTAATAGATAAATTTGTAGAATGTGATCACCACAACATGAAAATGCTTTTAAGTGTTCTCCGATACACATAGCTAAAGAACTGAATTAAACTTCAATTCAATTCTAAGAGTACATGTATGTTAATTTATATACAGTATAGTACATCAATTCCTTTGTGATATGTGAATTCACTGAACATACATGTATTAAGAGTACCGGTATATGAATAATGAGGTTCCCCGAATTGAGTTTATGAAATGATGGGGAATAGTACAGTAAATTTGCACAATCTGCATGCTAACAAGCTTAAACTTACAGAACATGTTAGAACTACCATTTCCTTTATTCAATAGCAAAAAAACAAATGAAAATCCAATATTTAGAACTGTTATAGTGATTTTTGAATTCAGATCAGATTTTGGCAAAATTTTCCGACCTAAAGTACTTTATGACGTCATAATTACGTACCGCCTTGCCCGATTTTCATGATTTTGGTATCAATAGAAAGAAGACCCTACCCTATATTATGGTGTAAAACAACCACACTTTTGGCGCATCAATTTATTTAGGTGACGATGTAGTAGTAAATACCTTAGGTGGATGAGGGTTAAGTCAAGATTGTTTTTTTACTCATGCAAATCAGAGTTTGCTTACATTACATTTGTCATGTTGAATCATATATAGTAAAAGTAGAAAATGTTCACTTGTAGTTTATTTTCGTAAATTTCCTGAGTAGATATTGAAATCGCAAAAAATAAACTCACGAAAGTATGTTTTGTACTACGGGTCTATTGTAATGACATGAAAACCGCTAAATTAAATTCTTACCATTTTGGCTAAATTTGCAAAATCACTAAAATATTGACTTGTAATAAATCTTCATGATTAAGGCTTAATACTTAAACAATTTGTAGCAATGCATATTGAGGGAATTTGCCACCTGTTCAGACAATTCCCTCACCCATTTGCCTTGCACGTTGATCTACTTCCGCTGACGACCTCCATTGTCAGTGTTTAATAACTCAAACGAGGTGCTTTTTGGGAAGATGCCAGTCTATCTAGAAGGGAATTTCAGAACACTAACAGAACCCAACTGACTACATGTGGTACAAACTACTGCAAGCTTGTACTTCACATTTTGTACAATATATAAATTGATGTACTCTTAAACTGTAAAATCAATATTTAGAGCACACTATGTATATCAGAGAACATTTCAAGGCATTTCTACAACTTGCGCTGTGAAATTTAGAATTCTATCTGCCAGAAATTTGTTTTCAATTTTTTTGGGAAAAAAATGGCAGATAGAAATTAAAATCTAATGGATAAATTTGTAGAATATGATCAACTCAACATGAAAATGCTTTTAAGTGTTCTCTGATACACATAGCTAAAGAATTGAATTCAACTTCAATTCAATTAGAGTATGTTAATTTATATAAGAACATCGCCATCTAGTGACATTAATAATAAAATAAACAAAACAAGTTCATTTTTCGCGATCGAAGCGTAATTTTTTGTTTTAAAACCAACTCGAGTCTCGGGAGCAATAATTCCCGAAACTCCCAGGCCTAATAATTACATACCACCTTGACTGATTTTCATGATTTTGGTATCAATAGAAAGGAGACCCTACCCTAAATTATGGTATAAAACAATCACACTTTTGGCGCATCAATTTCATTTTCACAGGGGGGGGGGTACCCCCCCCCCCCCCCCTTAGGTGACGACGTAGTAGTAAATACCTTAGGTGGATGAGGGTTAAGTCAAGATTGTTTTTTTACTTATGCAAATCAGGGTTTGCTTTCATTTGTCATGTTGAATCATATATTGTAAAAGTAGAAAATTTTCACTTGTGGTTTATTTTCGTAAATTTCTTGAGTAGATATTGAAATCGCAAAAAATAAACTCGCGAAAGTATGTTTTGTACTACGGGTCTATTGTAATGACATGAAAACCGCTAAATTAAATTCTTGCCATTTTGGCTAAATTTGCAAAATCACGAAAATATCGACTCTTACAGTTTAAGCTTCATGATTAAGGCTTAATACTTGTAAACAATTTGTAGCAATGCATATTGAGGGAATTTGCCACCTGTTCAGACAATTCCCTCACCCATTTGCCTTGCACATTGATCTACTTCCGCTGACGACCTCCATTGTCAGTGTTAAATAACTCAAACGAGGTGCTTTTTGGGAAGATGCCAGTCTATCTAGAAGGGAATTTCAGAACACTAACAGAACCAAACTGACTACATGTGGTACAAACTACTGCAAGCTTTGACTTCACATATTGTACAATATATAAATTGATGTACTCTAAACTGTAAAATCAAAATCAAGAGCACACTATGAATATCAGAGAACATTTTAAGGCATTTCTACAACTTAAGCTGTGAAATTAAGAATTCTATCTGCCAGACATTTTTTTTTTTCAATTTTTTTGGGAAAAAATGGCAGATAGAAATTAAAATTTAATAGATAAATTTGTAGAATGTGATCAACACAACATGAAAATGCTTTTTAGTGTTCTCCGATACACATAGCTAAAGAATTGAATTCAATTTAATTAGAGTATGTTAATTCATATACAGTATAGTACATCAATACTTTCGTGATATGTGAATTCACTTACCATTTTAAGAGTATATGAAATACGAGGTTCCCCGAATTGAATTTATGAAATGATGGGAAAAAGTAGATCTAATTTGCATATTAGAGTGCTGTAAAACTCCTATTAGTTTCGTATACAAATTAATGACCAATCTCGATGTAATGAGACAACGACTCTCAAAACTAGGAGTCCGCCATAAATTAAACTACACGGAATCAGTCTTGATCAAGGATTAACATTATGTACAAGTATGTAGTACTAGATACAGGAATGAGCAGCAGGTAGGACTTTGGGTCACTAGGACGCTAAATTTTATTTCACAAAGCAAATTCCTGGCATCTTTGAATTTTACTCACTCTTAACTTATTCTTCCAAGTCTGAAATTGAAAACCACATTTTCAAAACTTGTTTCCCCTCAAAAGAACTTGACACACACTTTCTCTACTCTGACACCACTTTTTATATTGCCTACTTGCTCATTACATCGGGGTTGGCCATTAAAAATGTGTTTACATTGGGATTGGTCATTTAAAGTTTGCTTTTTTACAGCACACTTATGTGCAAATTTCCTTTATTATGCTATGCCCCATCATTTCATAAAACTAGTCACAAACTTGCTCAATAACGGCAAATTATTGCGTAACTCACCTGTGAATGTAGTTTTCCCTGTTATTGGGGATATCATAGTTGATAACCAAAGACACTTGTTGAACATCGATACCACGAGCCAACAAGTCGGTTGTGATCAGCACTCGGCTAGAGCCAGAGCGGAATTCACGCATGATGATGTCACGATCATTCTGCTGCATATCGCCATGCTGCAAGACAGAAAGTTAGCAATTCAAATTAGTGTTGATATATAACACGAAACATCAAATGTACACAATTTTTCTCAAAACACAAGTTCATTAACAATAGGAAATGACATGTTGGGGCTTGGAAAAAAAAAACACATCCAAGAGTGTTCATCATCGGGCATTTGAGTTGAATGATCTGGTCTGCCGGACAATATATTTTGAGTGTCATAACTCCTGTTCGCCCAGACGTCACATGGATACCGGTACTCTTCATTGTTAAAAGGTCTTGCTGTGACCAACTCACCAGAGGGGTTTGAAAATCACTTAATTGCAAAACTTACAACAGTTGAGTTCAGTGCCTCAAAGGAAGAGCACTCACGACTCGTGCAAAAAAGCAGGACCTCACCCTTTGTGTTTGTAATATCAGTTGACATGATTATAATGGAAACATTAATTGCTAAGGGGAAAACTTGAGTCATAATCATCCAAACTACACAAATTTGATAATCCTGATAAGTTTGTAGCAATGCATATTGAGGGAATTTGCCACATGTTCAGACAATTCCCTCACCCATTTGCCTTGCACATTGATCTACTTCCGCTGACGACCTCCATTGTCATTGTTCTTTAACTACAACGAGGTGCTTTTTGGGAAGAATTTAGAAACAATCAAACAGCTCCAGGATGAGCAATGCTTGTTCAAAGTTATAACATTTGATACCATACATCAGACTGTCGATAAATTACTTGGCTTGCCAAAACGAAATCTACATGCAGTTTGAACATTTAAGGACGGGCCTCTAATTAATATAGCCAAAGTAACATTTGAAACAATTAAAATAGAAAATATTGCTGACAAGGTACCTTAGGCCAAAAAAAAAAATAATTGTTTGATTGGCGTAACATAGAAAAAAAAATAGGGTAGGTAGGTCGGATTTTTTTTTTTTTCTAAGTCTATATGTTTCACATACAAGAACACAAAATATATGACACACATACAAAAACATCTTCACTTTTTCTGTAACACATCTTTTATTTGTCATTTTGAATGTCATGCAAGCCATATCTTGGGCTCCCATGAATTGATTCCCATCAAATTTGGGATTTGGAGGTTTTTTACCATGCCCAAAAAAATCAAAATATCTAGGGTCGGTGGTAAAATTAGGGTAGGTCGGGTTACGCCAATCAAACAATTTTTTTTTTAGGCCTTATTATAGGTGTTTGAGTCTGATTGCACACACATGCAATGGTCAGGAGCATGTTTTTTCAGCACATTCTGAATTTTGTAAACATATTTTGTATATATACTTTTTGATTTCAAAAGACAACAGCCCATTACTGTGGTGGTAACTTACCAATTGAGAAACGGTGAAATCTCTACCGCTCATCTTCTCCGTCAGCCAGTCTACCTTTCTTCTCGTATTACAAAAGATCACGGCCTGCGTGATTGTCAACGTCTCGTATAAATCGCAGAGGGTCTCCAGCTTCCACTCCTGTAAAACAAGGGGGCACAAGACAGATTGGATAAATATTGTCCTTGCAACATTTGCTTTTTTACTACTTTAAATATTACGCCAATTTGTTACCGTTAAGCCATTGTAACAATTTAGCAGTATGATGTACACCAGATATCCCTTAAACCTCAGATGAAAATAGCCAAATAAGTAGCAATACAACATCAAAGATAGAAAATGGGTAAAACTTAAATCCAAGTTGATTGTCATAATTTTGCAGTTTGAGCATGTTTATCACATCTCATGTCATTGAACTTTAATGTTCTTGCTCTTTTAACCCTCCTCTCTCATTTTATGGGATTTTCAAGGTTTGATACAGGTCTGATTTCATACATGAGCTTAGGCCAAATAAAATAAATTGTTATGTTGCCCTCAGCGACCGACCCTATTCAAAAATTTAAAAAAAAAATATTAGGGTCGGGAAAGCACCCAATTTTGCTCAGATTGGGTGTTTTTTGAGAAAATATTTTGAAAATAGTGGAAAATGCACCCAAATTTGGTACTTTAGGTGCTTTTTTAAAAAAATAATATTTTCCGACCGACGGACTCAATTTGTCAGAAATCCCACTTGAGGGCAACACAACAATTATTTTTTGGGGGCCTTATTTTGAGAACACTGATAACTTCAACATTCCAAAAAGAATATTCCTAATTAACGTAACCACATACATGTACCTTAATCATTAATCTCAATCAAATTTGAAGTCCTGTGTTACACTCACCTCGCGTTCAACATAAATATAGAACTGTTTAATACCATCCAATGTCAGTTCTTCCTTCCTAACCAAGATACGGATCGGGTTGATCATAAAACGCTTGGTTACTTCTAGTACATCCTGGGGCATGGTAGCCGACAACAGAACAACCTGGAAAGGAATGGCAATGATTTCATGAAAATATATTATATTATTACACAAGCATTTATATAGCGCCCCATTAAAATCGGAGCGCTTTACTAAAATATAAATACAGGTAAGCAACAAAAGACACAGACAATAGAAAAATATGGGAACTTAGTTTTCAGCTACTGCTAAGAAGATATAGGCAAGGACTGAGCTTCATATAGACACATGGGGAGGTCATTCCAAAAGCGAGCTGCTGCAATGGCAAAGCTCACATCATCGGCACGTTTTAATGATTTGGAAACAATAAGCCGGGTTTGGTCGGAAGTGCAGTTTATGCCTATATTCAGCCGGATCAGTATTTTAGCTGGGACCCATTTTATACATGATGATGATGATTTTATGGGATTCCCTGTCTCACAGGGGAGCCAATGAAGTGCAAGTCGGTACAGGACTGGTCCCATCGGCATATTCAAATAGTTTACAAAAAAATGAGTATAAGGTCTATTTTAAATCACATCAGGAACTACACTACGGCTAGTTTGACCTGAAAATGGAAAATTTTGAATAGAATTTATTCCAAACCCATTAATGGCTCTAGAACACTGCAAAATATTACATATCCTTAAAGGGGCATTGGACAAGTTCAGCATCATCCTCAAATTTTTCCCCAAACATTGAGATTTTTGCATCATTTGAAGTATTAGTGGTAATAATGACAGCATGCAAAGTTTCATTGTCCGATCCAAACCCTATATCAAAATATTTAAGATTTTCTCTTATTTTTAATTATCGTTGTCGACAACGATAAATACTGCCCTCTATAGTTGAATTTCTAGAATTGGCCTTTTCAGGAGATCTAATGAAAAATTTAAAATTTCTTTTGATTTTTCTGCAATATATGATGTGAAAGGAATGCTTTACAAACAAATTTTTGGCTCTGTCTCATTTTATAGCTTCAATATATACGTTTAGAGAATAGCCTCATACCCAAAATCAACAAATAAAATAAAAATCAAATTTTTGACTTTTTTTAAGGTTTTGATCAAAATTTTCCTGATATCTGGTAATTTACTGATATTTTCTGACACCGGAAGTGAAAATCATCCACAAACAAAATTTCGAAATTTTGTCCAATGCCCCTTTAATTTGATGCTATGGTTAAAAAATCGTTCTGAGACCAAAACTTACCTGTAAATCATTGGTGTTCAGAAGCTTAAATACATCATAGATTTGGTCCTTGAATCCTCTGGACAACATCTCATCAGCCTCGTCTAATACAAACATCTTAATATAATTGGGATCTGTTGAACAAAGGATGAAATTTAATTGGTCGATGAGAAAAAATACTATTAAATATGCAACATAAATAGGAACATTATCACAATGATTTTTCAATTTAGTTCCGACATAACGATTCAATATCGTTACTAATATACGATACTAATAAAGACTCCCAAAAAAGTATCGCCTCACCTCCAACAAATGGCTCCTGCGCAGATACAGAAGACGCAAACGTAATTTAAAGATAGTGTGTACAAGCGCTGGAATTTCAGCTTTTATTTGACACCCTATTTCTGACAATTGACTGAGAAACACCCAAAGTTATGAATTTTTCAAACCCTCAAGGTTGATTTTTCAAAGTTGCAAAATTCATTTTTCGCAAAGTACAAACCAGTAACACAAAAAGGATCGATATGAGAGGTAAGTGATTGTAGTCAATTAAGCACGCGGTCTTACAAAAGCATGCGTCATTGGTGTCTAAGCATCATCTATCCAGTTACTATTTTTTCTATAATTTTTCATTAATTCATTTTTATTAATAATAAGAACCGAAGAAACGACATTTAATTGGTAGGCATTGCTAGCATTAAAGACATGGCACAATACCAGACCATATTACAGGACGAATAACGGTGCACCATTTGTTTATAAGGCTAGCATTGTCTACCAATTAAAACTGAAGTTTAGATCGTTTCTCATCATTAATAAGATGAAAAAAATATATATCTTGATGGATGATGCTTGGAACCCTATGACGCATGCTTTCTAAAAACTGTGCGCTTCTGTGACCAAACTCACTCTCCTCATATCTTGTGTTACTGGTTTATACAGTGCGAAAAATGAAATTTCGAATTTTAAAAAAACGACCTTGAGGGTTTTAAATGTTCATAACTTCAGTGCTTCTCAGTCCATTGTCAAAAATAGGGTGTCAAATGAAAGCTGAAACTCCAGCGCGTGTGCACACAATCTTTAAATTACGTTTGCGTCTTCTGTATTGGCGTAGGAGCCATTTGCTCGAGGTGAGGTGATACTTTTTGGGAGTCTTTATATGATATTATATAACAGCTAAATAAATCTGTGTCACTTGATCTTGGGTCACGTGCTGTTGGTCATTTGGTCCATTTGATAGTAAACGTCACCGACTGTGCAATAGTGCCATGCAAAAATTTCGATACATTGCACGGTTACCTTTTTTGGTAAGACCCAACATCAGTCGCGTCGTGTCGTTGCATTAAAGCCAGCATGTATAGTACCAAAGATGTTTTCTCGTTTTGCTTTGTTTGAAAAGATTTATTTAGCCGTCATATAAAACAAATAATGAATATTTCTTGTTCGTGTCAATGGAACAAATATTTCATTCGGTGAAAGATCATGCCCCATTCAACTCGGCTTAGCCTCGTTTGAATGGAGCATTTGATCTTTCACCTCATGAAATATTTGTACCATTGCACTCATAAAACATTCATTATTTGAATACTAATAAATTTGGTAACCAAGAATGTAATTTTTAATTTGCACCATCAATATCGTCATGTGAGTGCAAGAAAGTTGTATTTATAAAGTTATATTTATTTTATTCGTAGTCACCACAATGTGAAAAATTCCTCAACATGATCCTGTCTTATGTCAGTGGTTCTTGAAATGGTTCTTCAGGTGATGGTGTCACCTGAAGAACCATTTCAAGAACCACTGACCAAAGACTGGGGGTCATGTAGTGTGCAACCCAAATTTATGATGTAAGGCAGCCATTGCAGATACGACTTTCTTGCACTCACATGACGAATTCTGTTCTTTTGTCCATATGGTGTTGACATAAATCCTTGCTCTAGATTTTCTGACAGTATCCAGGTGTTTTTTTTAATCACTGCAGTGATCAACTGTGAATTCAGGCCGGTGTTTATTCGATTAAATTACTTGAAAAAATTTCAGGAAATTGGAACTTCACAATATTTCCTCCTGAGACCTTGCAGCCCTGTTGCTTGTAACTGAGTCGGCCAGTATCCATTGTTTATTTTTATCACTTACCGTTTCAAAAATGTGAACTCATGCCTGTTTGAATCAGCAAAAAAATTGTGTTGTTAACAATCAATAACTTGCATAAATTTCAGGAATTCAAAAATTTCCTGAGACCTTGCAGAACAATTATCTGAATTCAGAATTTATTAAGTAAACAATGAAATGTTTCTCGCATGGTTTTCTCCTCAGTAATTGCCACATAGTGGCTCTGAGAAAGCTCAGGAATATGCGAGAACTAGTCCACACCAGGTTTGACCCCGGGGACAAAATTTACTCTCCAACGTCATGGAAGGGGAACATACATCAATGTCCTGGTAAGGACTCAGCTCCCATACGCCACACTGACAGAGCCAAAAGATGGAGAAATCAATTGGATATCATCGTTGGAAACATGACTATACTTTGAGCAACACCAAATAGGCGGGGCGGGCCTTTTCACATTAACTGATACAGATAAGCGTGCGCATAGATGACCACACAGCAAAACTGCAAGAGATGCAACTCGCCTCATATGCGTAACTCGTTCATCAGTATCTATGGTGCACGTTCGAGTGAGATTATGTTTACGTTTACTTGCTGATGAAGAAAAGCCTCGCTATTCCTGCCTATTTAGTGATGCTAAAATATAATGTATGCTTTAAAGATTTTGTCAATATACTTTAAATACACAGTATAGGGTCATCTATGCAGCGAGGAGCTCCAGATCAATCCAAATTCCTGTAATCCACTTTGCATCTAGATTGCAAGGCTCAAATTGGATATGCAAATGCTGTTCTATACATTATGTATAGTGATCGGGATCTTTGAATCAGAATGAGATCAATCTGTATCAGCATTCCACCGAGATACCCTATACTATTATAGCTATAAACCACTCATTCTTCGTCTTACCAAGTGCCCTTCTTTTGATCATGTCAAAGACACGTCCTGGTGTGCCCACCACCACCTGCTGGCCTTTCTCCAGCAAGGCAATGTCTTTCCTCACTAGTGTTCCTCCTATACATGCGTGACAGCTCACTTTCATGTAGTCGCCAAGGGCTATCAATACTTTCTGGATCTGTGGCGGAAAATCATTGGATTATTTTAATATTTGAACTTTTAGATCAGACCCATTAGCTCAACAACCATAGTGTCATGGCTGTCTATAAT
>JXSR01S016290.1:18463-31311 GCA_000969725.1 Ophiothrix spiculata | reverse complement strand
TTACAAATTGAGCATTCCAATGAGGCAAAAATTGCAATTTTTATGTAAACAAAAGAAAAATACGGCATTCGAATGTTTATGTTTTAGATTTTAGTCCACGTTCTCAACGCTGCATTGATAGCTCAGCGGTAGATCTCTCGCTTCGTAATGCATGACTAACCCCCGCAATAATCCATGGTTCGAGTCACCGCAAAGGTAGTGGAAACTATTTATCTTTTCATGATTGAAAAATAGTTATAGATTCACATTTTCCTGAGCATATGGATTCCTCGTACCCTTAAAACTCTCCTTTTCCTGGCGGTAAATTTTAGGGGTTGCTCTTTATTTGTAGTTAATGTACTGTTAAGGACTGCTCATGTGACAGTTTTATTTTGCTAAATTAACCCTTATTCTAATTACCCTACGAAAAAATTATTCGACGTAGTTGACAACGGAATCGTTTACTATTTAGTAAATTACTTCTACTTCTACGCTTATTCTCATCAAAGCCTTTTCAGCATCTAGATGAGCTCTCTGGTCCTAGAGAGATGATATACTTAGATGCACTCTGGTCCTAGAGTAGATGACGTATTTTGACATACGGTCACGGTTGCCGGGGAAGGTTCCCCTACTCTTATTTCGAACGGCCGTAGCCTAGCCCATGACGTTCTTTTACATCCGACAGTGTGTCAGGAACACTTCAGATGGGACCGACGGCTTTACGTGCCCTCCGAAGCACGAAGCAAGTAGAGCAAAGTTTCTTGCTTAAGGAAACAAGGAGACGTACCGAGAGCCGAGACCGGGACTCGACCCCACGACAGACGAATGCATTTTGATTATGAGTCCAACGCTCTAACCACTCGGCCACGCTCCCCTCATAGTAACTTGAAAACTAATAAAGTGAACTACCGTAAATAAAATGTACACATTCTTAAAAGGAAATGTCTCAATAAATCTACTTAGCATCGGTTTTTAACGCCTCTCTTGCTTTTGATAACCTCGCCAAAAACGAGTTTCTTTAGCCAAATAAACCACTTTCGTATGTCCCATAATGCATCTTGAAATTACAGTAAACGCTCAGTTGACAATATTTTTACCTTCTGCGCAAATGACGTCATGCGCACAACGTAGTAATATAGTATTTTAAACAGAAATGCCCGTATCTGCGGTACTTTCAAGATGCATTATGGGATATTCGAAACTAGTCTATTGTTTAAACAAGCCAAGAAAAAAATCATTTTTTGGCAGACGGCTGAAATCTTCCAAAATGAATTGAACTCATTTTGATAGTTCTAGACAATGTTTGCTCATTTTTTCTTACTTGTCAATTAATTTTTACTCACCTATTTTTATTTTTTTTGCATAGCTTGGTTTCAACAGTATTGGTGGCGAAAATCCGACGGAAACATTGATTGCACTCCGGAACAGATGGACGAAGTAGCAAAAGGATACTTTGGTGTCTATCAAATTCTTTTTTTAGACACTGACGGAAAACCTACATTTAGTGGAAAGGTAATCATAAGCAAAATAATTTCTTCAAATGAAGAGCTTAGTCAAAACGTGCTACGTCCACATTTTGAATTTTTAGAAAAACGCGTTTTTCTTATATGGACATTAACACTTGACGTAATTGGTTGATATTACACATGACTTAAGGCCGAACCATAGTCGGCCTCCAAACAATTTTTTTCCTACCAAACATTTGGTCGTGACGTCACCAAATATTTGCCATCGAACTTATGAACGGGTAGCAACCATTTGGTCCAATGTATATGGCAATTCAATAACATGTGCAATCTAGCGCGAAATTTTATTTGGTCTCAACTCGGTGTTGAAGTTATTTTGTTTGGAGTCACTCGTCATTTTGACATCACGACCAAATGTTTGGTAGCGAAAATTTTGTTTGGAGGCCGACTATGGTTTGGGCCTTACGATGTACTCATATGAAACCAAAATAATGTGTTTTTTGAATCTGACGAATTTGCTTTCTTTTTATAATATCTTTTGTTTCAAATTTCATGTGGACTTTGCCACTAAACAGATTTAGCAAATTTCTAGAAACATCCTTTTTCATCGTTTTGGCTAAGAAATGATTATTTAGTCTTAAAGTGGTTGTCAAATGACTTGAAATGAAAGAAGAATGAATCAAAAATCTCAATGCGTTTTACTTTTATACCTTTTTGAATATTTTGCCAAAATCAGCAATATTGTCTCAATTATGAGATTTTCCAAACAAATCACTATTCTTTCTTTTTTACCTAATATTTTACAAATTATACATCAGTTTCTTCCATTCTTCATTTATATGAAAGAGGAAAGTCAACTTAACTTATTTGAAAGAAAAACATCACAACTTGAAAAGGTAAAAATTCGCATTTTTACGCCATTTTGTGCATTTTTTCAAAAAATGCTGAAAAGTTCCGAATATTACAAATTTGAATATATCCGTAACAAAATGAGATATGAATGTCAAATAAAAAGCAAAATATGTCTTTTTGAAAGTCCCATTTCTGAAAAAAGTCAGTTTTGATATCCGATGGACTTGAGCTCTGAACTCTTCAAATATATACTCTGGTCTCCCATAAGACCCTAACAAAATATCAAACAACCAGATAAATTTACACTACAAAGTTATTTACAAAATGTGTGTTATTTATTTTTGCTTCCTTGCTTACTGTTTCAAAGCAGGACCCATTAATTTATCGATTAATAGTCAGCACTACAAATGCTTATGTTATCCTGTTAATGACTCAATATGCGTCCGACATACTCTGTTTACTTTTCTTCTTGTTACAGGATTTTGATTTCAAATCAAAGTCAATATTTTTTCACATTGGAATTGGCCTTAGTGCTGTGATAAATTCGTTTCGAGGTTCAGTGTCGATAATATGATATGGGAAGCTATCTTTCGCTCAGTGTCATACCCAGGCTCAGCTACCGTGACACTTCGTCTCGGTATGACACTTTACGCATGAAAATGCCTTATGCCAGCGAGGAAGTCAAGAGCTCTCTCAAGTTATTAAGCATAATGCATTGTCCCACGGAACCTTATCCCAAAGAGAGAATAGTTTTTTTTCAAAAATATTCTTTTCGAATTTGCGTTTATGAAAACTAAATACTTTGAACAAGTTAATGTTGCAGATTTCATATTTTATGATTATTTAAAATCGTGCATGAGAATTGAAGATCTTTTATATGTTTATAACAGAATATGACACTTTTTTTTTCCTTTTCGGAACTAGAACTCCACAAACAAAAAATTATAAAGATTGACTGCTAATATGCAGCCTTCTAAAAAAAAGGTTAGCCAAAACATAAGTTTTTACCCGGGCCATGCTGCCGCTTTACCCTATAACTTAAATTACTCAATTGAAGTAAAACACATATCAAGACCAGCAACCCTTTACACATAAATTGAGAATTATATTGTTCTTTTATATTTCATTTTTAAAGACATCTATTGAATATGTTGGAGAGTTAAAGGAAAGAGTTAGCGAGGATGTTGAAACACGTCTTGGCTTTCAGGAGGGTGCCTATGGATATGACACAATGTGGGCTATGGCATTGGCGTTGAACAATACAGAGACACGCCTCAACTCATTAGGTAATTATCATTGCTTTATACTATTCCTCTTGATTCGTATATGAACAAAAACTGTGTTAGTGGTTAAATATAGAGAAAACACAAGGTAGTAAATAGCAATATGTGTGGTGCTCTGGCATAATGAGCGGAAAGTCGCGATTGAAGATTTTGAATAAATGGCTGCTAAAGTAAAAAAATAAAATGAAAAGATCAAATTTCTTTTTTTGACATAAAACAAATAAATGCATTAGTGTTAACCTATATTTCGCGATTTGAAGGTCAATAACGCCGGGAAGTGTAATTATTCAAGGGTAATCGATCGCGTTTTGCTATTATAAACTATAGTAAACAGTAACTTTAAAATCGATTTGCGACAGTTTTTTACTGACAGATTTTGAGTGGAATGCCTTGTATTTCTATCTCAAAATGAAAACTGTAGAAAGAAAGTATGACATATTATATATTATTCGAAAGCAGAGATTATAGAGAATTAAAATATGCCATGAATTCAATTTTGAAAATCGCGACTTTGCGCTCATTTTGCCAGAGCACCACTCATATTATCATTAAAATACAGCAACTTGAAATTCATTACGTGAATAATCTAGAAATTAAAAAAACGTAAACGTAAATGAACACAATCAACTATGTTTCAGACATTATGTACCAATGATGTTACGATGATTGTCACATAAACCACAGGACCGTAATATGTTTATTATGAATATTGCATGGATATATTTAGTACCAAAACTTGTAACAACAACGCCATAACACTTCCCGCCAAAAGAACAAAATGAGGTCTTCAGGCTGAAGGCAGCCCTGTGATAATATAATAAAATCGCGGTACAACACTGAGTCTAACGAAATATGTTGTCATATGCAAATGCGAACACAAGCTCTATGATGTGATAATTGAATGTGTGAAATTAATGTGTGACTGCATTGTTTATCCCCGAACCCCTTGTGTTCCTTCAAAGTCGCATTATGATAGACAACTCTTGTACAGTGACGATCCAAGTACCTTAGCCAATCATGTTCCAGTGGTCACTGCATATCATACTCCACTGACCAAGTGAGCTGCGCAGTTTGGCATCAATGCATCAATTAGGCATGCTCGATTAGTTGTTAAATTAAACAGGCGTTTAATGAAAATAGCTTAGATGTGCAGTGTAGGATTGGTCTCCGCATATGAAGTCTATGTTTAAAAATAATCACAAGTGATTCGTTCTATTTTGAATACTTATGTTCAATCAATTCTGTTATTATAGACCCACCACGAAGTATTGCTGAATTTACATATGACGATGATGAAATTGGGAGTCTGCTTCTTGAGAAAGTAACTAATACAAAGTTTCAAGGTCTCACGGTAAGCTGCAGAATTGCTTATGTTGTACGCTTTAGACTCACCAGGTATACTCTGTATGCAGCGCCCCAATAAGGAGAATTCGCACAGACAGGGGACCACGGAGCAATTAGAGTATAGTTTCTTGCCCAAGGCAGCAAGGAGATAGGGTCCGACCGGCAGTGTCGACACCGGGGCTCGAACCCACAAGTATTGTGAGTCCCTTACTCTAACCGCTCGGCCACGCTCTACCTTGAATCTAAAGGAAGCTTAAGTCGATGTCATAATTTCTCAGTCAATATAAACAAAATGCAGGGTGCAAGTATAGAGGACTACACACTGATTTTTTGTTTACATTGTACTTCGAATTGTGACACCGACTTTAGCTCTCTTTATACTTCTAAATATTGAAAACCATGTTGTGACAGTGACATCACCCAGTTTCATTTTTCTTCAAAAAATGAGCTACAAAATATGGAAGTCTGCTTAAAGACAGAGCTATATACTTGTATGTTTTGAGTAAAAGACCAACCGAAGCCTATAATCGAACCAGTGATAGTAGGCATATATCAATCATTAGCACAGCATGTATGTGTGACATTAACACAAATCCAGCCTATTAACTAATTGAGGAGCATCGCACCATATTCACCTTCACCTTCACCTTGTTTAGGCTTTCGCCAATGAAACCCAACTTGGTACTTGGTACCAAGTAAGCTGAAAGAAGCTTATCTTTAACAGGTCTCCAAGATGTTTTTTTAAATTCAGTTTTGAATGCAGGAGGAAGACCGGAGCACCCGGAGAAAAACCTGCGGAAGCGAGCATGGACTGAAAACCAAATGCACATTAAAGCGCACATATTGTCGGGGAAACATTTTACAAGCTCAAAAATTAATTTTCCCTCTGTGCATTCAACTAAAAAAATGGTGCATATACCGTACGTGATAATCATACTGAATGTGAAGTGTTTTGTTTTGTTTTGTTCTGTTGTTGATGGTTGGGTTTTTCAGATTTAAAAGATTGGTTTGTCACATTCTTATATTCATTTGATTAAATTAGTTAAATACGAAGTATTTTTGTGTGTAGTGTATTACAAGGCACCCGTCCCAATTTGGAGAAGAAGCGAGACCTGGCTGTAGAATTCCCGGGTTTGAGTTACGAACGTTCTACTACCCCAAGATTTCTCCGAAAGTGGCACGCAAGCAATTTCGGAGCCTTAAAATACATACTATTATTGTTCATCTTTTCAACAGGGAACAGTGCAGTTTCTTGACACAGGGGACAGACGGGGAATCGTTAAGCTTACTCAAAATCAGAGTGAGTCTATAATTTTACTAAATATTTTATTGAACCAGTTAGGAATTTCGGAACTTATTTTTCGATATCAACTGTAAGGTGTTGTTATGTATGTCACATTATACGTGTTTGGTGTTGATTAGAACTAATTATATGAATATGTGCATCTAGACAGTGCTACGTACATTTATATGAAGCTTAGAACGGCCAGGATTTGTGATCTCGTGTAGGACGCCAGGCAACATACCATATCCATCTCAATTAACAGTTTTATCCAATAAAATAAATTTGGCGAGTTACATTGTAACTCTTTAGCAAGAATTGTGTCAATTTTTGTTAGGAAAGACACCATTTTGGCAACTTCAGAGCAGTATTTATTTTTGTGGCAAATCTCTCATGAAAGTTGCCATTTTGCAACCTGACGCCACATCAATTGACGATACAAATACAATATTTTGACACAATTAATGCATATATACATTATTATTTTGACAATTATTTTTATTTGTAAACTTACAAGATGCTGTACAACCTTGCTGCTGAAGAGGACAATCGATTCTCATTCGTCAATGATACTCGGATCATTTGGACGGGTAAGTTGATACTTTGCATGACTTTGATGCTGCATAGGACGATCGATTCTCATTAGTTAAGGATACTCGGATCATTTTGGACGGGTAATTTCTTTGCATGACTTTGCTGCTGCACAGGACGATCGGTTCTCATTCGTCAATGTTACTCGGATCATTTGGACGGGTAAGTTGTTTTTTTTGCATGACCTTGCTACTGCATAGGACGATCGATTCTTATTTGTCAATGATACTCGGATCATTTGGACGGGTATTAAAGTTGTTTCTTTGCATGACTTTGCTGCTGCACAGCGATCGATTCTTATTTGTCAATGATACTCGGATCATTTGGACGGGTAAGTTGTTGGTTTGTATGACCTTGTTGCTGCATAGGTCGATCGATTCTCATTCGTCAATGATACTCGGATCATTTGGACTGGTAAGTTGTTTCTTTGCATGACCTTAATGCTGCACAGGACGATCGATTCTCATTCGTCAATAATACTCGGATCATTTGGACGGGTATGCTATTTCTTTGCATGACTTTGCTGCTGCAGAGTACGATCGATTCTCATTCGTCAATGATACTCAGATCATTCGGACGGGATTAAAGTTGTTTCTTTGCATAACCTTGCTGCTGCAGAGGACAGTCGATTCTCATTCGTCAATGATACTCGGATCATTTGGACGGGTACGTTGTTTCTTTGCATGACCTTGCTGCTGCATAGGACGGTCGATTCTCATTCGTCAATGATACTCGGATCATTTGGACTGGTAAGTTGTTACTTTGCATGACTTTGCTGCTGCAGAGGACGGTCGATTCTCATTCGTCAATGACACTTGGGTCATTTGGACGGGTACGTTGTTTCTTTACATGACCTTGCTGCTGCAGAGGACGGTCGATTCTCATTCGTCAATGATACTCGGATCATTTGGACGGGTAAGTTGTTACTTTACATGACTTTGTTGCTGCATAGGACGATCGATTCTCATTCGTCAATGATACTTGCATCATTTAGACAGGTAAGTTGTTTCTTTACATGACTTTGCTGCTGAATAGGACGGTCGATTCTCATTCGTCAATGATAGTCGGATCATTTTGACGGGTAAGTTGTTTCTTTGCATGACTTTGTTGCTGCATCATGTGCATAGGACGGTCGATTCTCATTCGTCAATGATACTTGCATCATTTTGACGGGTACGTTGTTTCTTTACATGACTTTGTTGCTGCATAGGACGGTCGAATCTCATTTGTCAATGTTACTCGGATCATTTGGACGGGTACGTTGTTTCTTTACATGACCTTGTTGCTGCAGAGGACGGTCGATTCTCATTCGTCAATGATACTTTGATCATTTGGACGGATAAATTGTTTTTTGCATGACCTTGCTACTGCAGAGGACGGTCGATTCTCATTCGTCAATGATACTCGGATCATTTGGACGGGTAAGTTTTTTTTTTCATGACCTTGCTGCTGCAGAGGACGGTCGGTTCTCATTCGTCAATGATACTCGGATCATTTGGACGGGTAAGTTGTTGGTTTGTATGACCTTGTTGCTGCATAGAACGATCGATTCTCATTCATCAATGATACTCGGATCATTTGGACAGGTAATGTTACTTTGAAGGCCCGTAGCCAGAATTTTTTCAAGGGGGTTGCGGATTTTCAAAAAGTGTACCTTTTGGAGGAAATGTTTTTGTTTTTGTCAATCCTAAACTAATTTTAGTGGTTTTGACAAAGTGACAAGCAATTTTAAGCAAATAAAAGTGTTTTAAGTAGTTTTCTAAGCATTTTGTGTACTGTTTTATTAAGAGCTACAATTATGTGTTTTGATGCTTTAGGTTTTCTTTTAGTGGACATTTAGGGAATTTTGAGGACCTTTTTTGTACAATTATTTTGTGGGGGTGCGGTGGGGCGTCGCCCCCCCCCCCTCCACAAATTTCTACGGGCCTGTTACTTTGCATGACCTTGCTGCTGTAAATCAAGATTGATATGACTTTACAGCAGCAGATTCGTCAATAAAAGGAAAATCCACAAGGAATTTATTTATTGTATTAGAATTTTGACTAAAAACTACTGTTTTGAGAAAGTCACTAAAAACTTGATTTTTGACCAACATTTGCGAACGAATATTTTATGACATAATTCTTTACAATTTGTTTAAGTCATCGTAATATCACAGTGTTTACTGTACTTGTGTAACTAGTCTTAAAAAACACGGTAATTTGCAAAACTGTTGAACGAACTAATTAAAATGGAGTATATATATGCCTATGAGTAATTGGGTTTTTTTAAATAAAATTATTGTATCGGTCCTCTGAATCTAAAATATATGTTGATAAGGTGGAAGACCGCCGTTTGACTCAACCCATATTAAAGTCATATATATACTAAATATTTCAATATATTTTTAATTTTTAAAAATGAATAGCGCCACCAATAAATGCATTAAATTGTAAATGGGCTGAAAATTATGTATTTTGATCTAAAATGAACTTTTTTTAGAACAAACGTGAATTGAATTTATGAAAACAAATTTTACAGTTGAATTTTAAATCTTTTTTCTTAAATTCAAGAACTAATTTAAACACTTTTAAGGATCTGCAGTTATTGCAACAGTGCATTTTGTCAAAAAAATAAATGAACACGTCAAACAGTGGTGAATATTGTTTACAAAAATTACCTGAATCTGAAATATTTGTTGATTTAGGTGGAAGACCGCCATTTGACTCAACCCAAACTTTGGAAGAGATGCAGACGATATCGACAACCATATTTGTTCTGATCACTGGGATGGCTCTGTGTGGTGCTTCATTTGCAGCTTTCTTGTTTGCCTTCAATATTGTTTACAAAAATAACAAGTAAGTTTTGTCTTACAATTCATTGTCTTCAATTTTATTTTATCCATGACTTTTTCTCTGTTCCATATATGAATTTTGTGGATATAATACAATCATGTATCGGTTTCCTTAGTTAGAGGACTGATGAAATTCTTCAAAAGGTTAGAGTGAGTCCATCCTAAATCTGCACTATTACAATTGTACAATGTCATGTAAAGCTTAGTGTAAATTTAGATTGAATCACTCAGACAACTCATGAAAAGGCGATTATATTCACAGTGTTATAAAACCCAAGATGCTTATACTTATTATACGCCTGCTTCTTTGGGTGTGCATAATAAGCTCATCTTCATACCAAACTTTTAGCTATATTATAAACCCTACGCATAAATGAAACCCCGCTCGTATACCTCATATCTTAAATACGTTATAATGAAAGTCATTATATTTTGTTGTAGGTTCATAAAACTTTCCAGTCCAAGAATCAACAACTTAATGCTTTCGGGAGGAATATTGATGTATGTGTCAGTCATTTTCAGTGGAATCGATCTCAAACTAGTGTCGGAGAAGGACTTTCTTATCATGAAGAAGGTATACTTTTTCCTTTATTTATTAGATTTGATACAATAAGTTTGATTCGATTTGATGATGATGACGATGATAATGACGACGACGACGACGATGACGATGACGATGATGATGATGATGATGCTGATTATGATCACCTAATAACATTGTAAAAACAACTATTATGCACAACAATGACAATATACATAACATAGTCGATCTTGATCTTGCATCAGCAACGTTTTTTTTAGTCTGTTCAAATTCATTGGACAAAATAGGAACAGCAATGTTCGTCAATGAATATTGCATATATGACTATTATAATACTAGATAGTATCATGTTTTTAAAGTCTAGACATACAATAATTAAAGGTGGGTATTCCGATCTGGTGACAAATTTAACATACACTTTTTCCATATTTGAACGAAGCGTCATGTATTTGAGAGTGACCCATAGAAACGTAGAGGATATTTATTTTAGTTAAAGGGTTTTCTCTGAGATGCAGTTGCTTACGACTGCGTAATAACGATTTTTTACATAGATAGTAAAAAATCAAAAAAATTGTTTGCATCCGTTTTGCGTGCGCAAATTTCAATGCACACTGAACGCATGCTTTACTAACGCGTTTGGTTAATCACGCGCCGCATCGCTGCGTAATATATACGCGGGAAATTATGCAGACGTAGATGTGCCATCAAAGTAATCAAATTTTATTTAAAAATGCCAGTTTTGGTCGTTTTTCTTGAAAACTAACACGGTGACCATATTTTTTTTATTTCAGTATTTTGAAGAGCGCAAAAAGTGCTTTAACATATGTAAAAATTTAAAAAATAAATGGAAGATTTACTATTTTACAAGCACATAATGATCGACATTTTGGAGTTTCCCCTATACTTTGTATGCAATCGGGTGATATTTTGGGAAAATATGTACTTTTTGAAATGCCTGTATCTTAAAAACGAGCACAGAGACCTATATTTTTTATTTTAGAATCGTTACCAGCCCAAATAAATCTACCAAATACTAAATTTTAAGAAAATAAATGGAGTATTTGCATCTTAGAGAAAACCCCTTAACAAAATATTCCAGTAATTCAGCACTATTTTGATCATATCTCTTCCATGAAATATAATATGGGTGTGAAAATTTACAGGGTTATGAGAAAAATATGCACTTTCTTGTGGCATCAATATCTCCAATTTGATTTTGTGAGTGAAATTGATCGGAATAAACACCTTTAACTGATTAAAAGAAGAATATTTTGAAGAATTCCAACGGTTATCGTATAATGCAATTTGCAGACATTTCTGTGGACTTACACCATCGGATTTTCAACTTTCTTCGGATCGATGTTCAGTAAAACGTGGAGGGTACACCGGATATTTACCTCAAAGTTGGTTGCGTCAAAAAGGGTATGAATTTACTACCTAAGAAACAATCTGCTGAGAGATTTGAGACCTGCTCCCCATAAACGCACGGACAGTCGCGAATTTCAAAACCGTGTTTTTACATATAGCTACATATGTAAATCTAACTTTGAATCTGTGTTAATTTTCCATTTAGATAAAAGAATGCAACACAGTCTATGGAATATTTAGCCAGAAATCAAGTTGAAGTTGTTAGATTTTAATAGAGTATGGCAGTCCAATAAATTTTCAATCATATTGACCAAAACAGCTTTTAAATTGCGTAATATCATAATTAAGAATCCCCAGATCATAACATTGAGAATTACAACAAGATCATTTTACCCGTAATTATGTTGTAATCTTGTTTTAACTTTGAAATGACACCCGAGCTGAGACCCAAAATGATCGTTGGTTACAAAAGAAGACAAATATTCCGCACCAGGTTATTAAATGTTAAATACTAAGATCATTGAAGATCCAAAGTGACTGCAAAAAGACAATTTAATACGCAAATGGTTAAAGCGACTTTAAAACAGCAATAGAAACGCCACCAATTCAAAATTATCAATGAAAAATGGCGGTGTGTTTGCTGTAGGAATATAACTTTAATAGGTTGTTGAAGTATTTTAAACCAAAATGCAAAAGTATGAATCATTGTATTCTTTATGAGTAAGAATGTCTCTTTCCTCTTTTAGATGAATATGACAAGAGATCCTTTCTTGTTCGGTCAAGTAGCCGTGCTCGTGTCTTTGGACGTATTGGTGTTTGTTTTATGGGAGCTTATTGATCCAATGTGTATGACAACGGAACATGAAAATGTAGAGGTGAGTAATGGAGAAAGAACCTTCCAAATGTAGATTTCATCTTTCAAAACAAGTATCTTAAAATCAGTGTGTGAATATTTGAAAATCCTCTTTTGTTGAACGATAACATTTAAATTATTTGATTACAGGTAGTACCTAATGGTGAAGACATTCTTCTTGTTTACATCTATGTTGACAGTACATCTCGTTTTGTGACATACTGGATGGTAGCACTTTACGCCAAACATGGGCTGCTGCTTATGTTTGGAGCATTCTTGGCATGGGAAACTAGAAAGGTTCATATGGATGTATTAAATGATTCCAAACAGATAGGTAAGGATACCTAAGGATACAATAGATAAGGATAGCATGCTTATTCATTTAAATCCAAATTCCCTCTGAAGACTATTGGACATCTGTATTCACCTTCTCTATACAGAATTAAGATTAATTTT
>JXSR01S016288.1:43968-54736 GCA_000969725.1 Ophiothrix spiculata | reverse complement strand
TGATTTTGTATGTTTTTCATGAGTTGTTAGTAGTCGAAATTTCAACATTTCTCTAACCAAAGTTGCACGGTTTATCGGAGAATGAGCCTACAGTGTTTTCAAGAAAATCTTGAAAGGGTGTCACTACTTTACAAAGTGCGTTCAAAGTACCAAAGGAGCTAAGAGGTTACTGCTATCGGAATCCCTAAGTGTCAGTACTATAACGCGACAAACGTGACGTTGAAACAGTCTGACTCTGATTGATTCAAAAGTATTCCCAGAGTTTTTCTTCCATATACATGAAGTTTGGCATTCTACTCATAGGATTCGGGTACACTGCTGTGACCTTACTTCCTTGATGCAGTTAACTTTTGGCACTGCGATTACTTCTTTCACATTCGTTGATCTTTAAGATCACCCAAGAGTCAAGACATACGTTTGGATACTCCTTCCCTGTGTTTTTGAGCAGTGGTAGATATCTACAAAAGTGGATTAATCATATTTTGAATGCGCCGTGTTCTATGATTCTGTGTCAGATTGTGCTGCGTTTAGGAGGAAAACATATCCATGCTAAAAAAGAAGGATATCCCATAATGCATTTGTTGATCTAACTAGAGATATACATCTAGGAAGTATTCGTTGTTTTCAAAGAGGATAAGGGTATTCATTGACGATTTGCTTATTAATCTAAAGTTTGTGGATAGTCATAATAGTTGCGTTTATTTTTACTGGAGACAAGTTGATACAGATGGATACCTTTTAATAGCATATTCTTGATATTGACAGCAATAATCATTATCATAGCTTATCCTTCTCATAATCTCAGTTTAAACCTTTTTTGGATTTTTAAAGGCCCTAATGTCGTTGTTTATATGTTCCATAACCATATGCATCAGATTATTATTTTATTGCCATGATTTACCTTATCTATGAATTTATACTTTGCTGACATTTTGTTTTGCATTTTCAATTGCACTGGAATTCTGTGGAATTTACATTGATATTATTACCTGACATTTATGAAGAAAATTTGAAAATTCAAATTGTTGATGAAAAAAATCTTGGTAAAAACACCTTACCAAGAACGCTTCATCATCTATCATATATACTCATCAAATCTACTACTTCTTCCTTTCCTTCTTCCGTGGAAGTGCAGGCAGATAATCGCACTGGAACTTATCAACGAATTCTCATAACAGGTGCGGATATGTTACATACCAGCACGACGTTATGATGCCATATGAGTCTATATCATGTAATTATATTGGCTAAGGGAACACTTCTGTGACATAAATCTTCTAATTTGTTAAGTGGTAGAACATTAAAACGATTTGACACTTCTTGTCGACACTAATGGAAAGATGGAATCATCAAAACTGATATGGTTAGTCTTGCTACTGTCTTTGTGTTGTTTCTATTTTGTCGACGCCCAGAAAAAGAACAAAAAGAGCAAAGGTAAAACGAAAGAGGAGAAAAAGCTGCAAGAGGCTGTTCGTGAAGGACTAAGGTTTGAACAACCTGTATATGCCGTCGATGTCAGAGAGGACGTAGCAGTTGGTGCTATAGTAACGTCAGTGAGGGCCTTGTCGCATAATGAAGGTAATTTCTCAAAATGCACACGAAATTGCATTATGCATATTTTTTATCATCAAAAAAACACTTACATGGGTCGATGATAAACCTAAATATCATATCCAGGGAGGAGAAGAACTTGAACAGAAGAAATGCAAGATCATTTAACACATTCTTTTCAAGTTTTTCGATTTGTATAACGAAAATACATTTGTTCCATATAGTTCATTAGATTTTTGTGCTTTTACTTGGTATCTCTCTCTGAACGTTTTTAATGTACTATGACGACAAACAAGTGTGTTAGCATGCTTCCATTTCAGCCCCATCATGTGCAAATCGTATTATGACGTGCATTGTTATTTTGAATATTTTCCTCAGAGGAAAAGATTTTGATTTGTAACTGTATCTGTGTTTTCTCTTGTCCTAGTTCTTAAATATACCACTTGCAAAGTCAGGTATTGTGTAATTTTAAGCATTTTCCCACGCACTTCCAATATCTTTCATATATGTTATCTTTAAGGCTAATAAATTTCAGCCTTTTAAAAAGGTCCTCAAATTATTATGACACATAACGTTTTGCCTTTTAACAACTACGGACACCCCTTCCCCTACACATCTACAGACACCCAACACACCCCTACACTAATCTCCCCACACTAATAATCCCCTCATAATATTGGGTATGGGTGTGTAATGCCCAATTTTGCAAAACTTGACACTTTTTAGTATGAATTAATAATTATACATGTATATTCCCAGGTCTATCTATACTGAGACCTTTGAGATAAGATACACTAGATTGGATTTTGCTTAAAAAAACAGGGAGAAATATAAAAAAAAAGATCGATATAGGTCAGATCAGATCAGATCAATTACGTTGTTCTTGAATATCTTAAATAAAAAGTCAAAGTAAGGCCTCATGACGAAGTCTCTGTCTCGTCTTATCGATCAATTTCCGCATATCATTCAGTAACAGGATTTTCAATCTTTGATATAATTCGGGAAAAGGAAATAAAGAAATTCGGAATTTGCCGTATATTAGAATTGCCCAATATAAAAGAAGCAAAACTGAATAGAAATTATCGCACATGAGAGATGCGGATTATCTCATAATTTGTTGAATGTAACATAAAACGGATAGTATTCACAAGAGAATTCAATGCTTTTAAAATAAAATTCCTTGTTAATTTACAGTTTAAATTGAGTCATGTGACATTTGAGATATCACGAACAGCCAGGGACGTGTGTGCTCTGACATATACTCCACAATCATAATAGCATTTACGAAAGAGGGTGGGATTTAAATCACTTCTTTAAATCATTTCTAAATATGAGAAAGTTTCTTTTTACAAAGGGCGAGGAAATTTAGCTAATTCGACAAGATTTAAGCTGCCGACTATGTTGTGTTTTAACATGTTTAACACCTTTAATATCAGATGCTGAAATGTATGTGCTAAAACAAATAAGGAAATACAGGAGTCACAAGTCTCCGAAACATGTCGTTTGGGATTTAATGTTGATATTCCGGCATTGAAAAGTAAAAAAGACTGTAGTAAATATGTGCAGATGATTTGTTTCTATTTTTAGTGATTAAGAACTGTTCTATCAAACTTAATCTATGTAGAAACTGGTATATTTTACTGTCATGGTACATTTCTATAAGATTTTATTGTACAACTAGTTTAAGCTTAAACACTGTGTATGTCAGTATCATATTAAAATGAGAGAATCTCTGGAATTTTAAATTGAAAAAAGGAAGCCTGAATATTTTGCACACCAACATGGTTCATATGTTTCCTTAGCCTTGAATGCTTTAAGAACATATTATTTTTTTAAAAACTCACATTCAATCGGATATATATTAAGAGACACATTTTTGAACTTAAATGTTCTGACCCTCTGACCTCAGACGCTATGAAATGTGTGACAAAATTTGACTGTAGTTAAAGCAGGGTACACACTACACAAATTGAAAAAAAACCTTTAAATAAATTTTTATTAGACCGCTTGTAAATGTCATTATCCAGTATTAAATATTGCAAATTTGTCAAATTTTACCATATCCTGGGTGATATTCATATGTTTGAATTTACTGATGATATTTTTAGGAATAAAATCATTAAATTAAAAGTAAAAGTATTGTAACTTGTATATCTTCTGTTAAAGCAAAAACGATTTTGCAAGGTGTGTTTCAATGATCGAAAGCAAATTAAATAACCTTGAAATCCATCAGTAAATAACAAACCCTGTATCGATTAAACATATTTTTATGCCTTTGCGGAAAGGCATTTGACAGTAACTTTTGACGTTATTTGAAAAACATGTTCTTTTTGATATGCCCTAATTTCGGGTATCAAAATAATTCTTTCCTTATTTTTGTACGATCTTTGGTAATTCAATATGATGCAATTTTTCATTAAACCAATAGGATATTTGTATTTATTTGGCCGGCAACTATACCATCAATGACGAAGATATTATAGATCGCTGAAACTTTAAAGTCATTTAACAAGAATTTCCAATCGTAAATAAATTGCAATTTAAATGACGTACCGTATTCTATTTAATATGTCTAAAGTCCAAATATTAGTTTTGCAAGAGTTGGTTGAACTTTTTGTGACAATTGCAAATTTCAAAGTCTATCATAAACAAAAAAATCGAACCCTTAATTTGTGTTTTAGCTTAAAACAAAAGTTCAATTTAAGACTAACTTTATTTCATACTGTTTCAAGATGACACTCTTTGGGATCTTTTAAGTGGATATTGAGAAAAGGACACTCAATAGTATTAAGAATGTCTTCGATGTCTCATCAAAATCAACGGGATGCCAATTTCTTGCCAGATTATATGTCATATCCAATTTTTTGTTTGGTGAAAAGAGCTTGTTACCATATGTAAAACCGTTAATATGAAACCCTTTCATTTTCTGAATTCGTGGTGTATTCATCTTTAGTAATGGACGAATGAACATTTGTTGTGTAATCATTTTAACATTGCTCAAACTAACTATTTTAACTAGATAGATTTTCATGTCACATGTATTTAAGAATGGTTATTTTCGATCAAGTGACGCTCTTGATAAATTACAAACAAAGCGAGGCAGAACAAAAAACTTATTGTCGAACAGGTTAAAGTTAAATGTACCTTGTTTTCAAATTTTAGAAATAAGACGGGGTCTTTAGAGTTTCATAGAGGAACTTTTTTGGACTCGGTCAGCCTTTTTCTTCCTAAAGTAAAGCTTCATAAGTAAGTTAATTGGTAAATTTGAATACTCGCGGTTCAATGCAACAAACAAACATTGGCATGCATAGCCCAGGTCCCCACTACCGATTATTTAGCATGAAGAGCAAGTTCATCGATAAAAAAATGTTCTTCATGTTGCCAATTAACACACATTTCACATGTTCCGTCTTCTCATGTGCGTTATGTCCTACTACTATCACAACCAATCGGAAATGAGGGACACATCTTAGAACTAAAATGATCTGACTTCAGACTTTGTGAAACAGAGTGACAAAATTTGTGAAATGCACACTTTACAACTTAAATAAACCTGTAAGTCCCGAGGGATAGAAGAAGGAAGAGGCATAAGGACAGATTTCCCCAAAATATTCAGACCTCCTTTGAATGTCAATATCTATTACTATATTTTGCAAATTTGCCCAATATTACCGTCTATAGGTTTGAATTGAACAGATAATTTTTCTTTTATAGGAATAAAATCAATTAATTCTTTTTAATTTGTCTTTTCTAGACTTTCATGTTAAGCAAAAAAAATGCAAGTGCGTTTCAATGATATAGAAAGTAAAATTAAATAGCCTAATAAAGAGTAATAACAAGTCGTTTAAAGAAGTTTCTATTCCTTCAAATGACATCAACACCCGGCATCAACGGTGACTTTTAATGTTCTTTTAATTTCGATATGATCTTATTCCAAGCATCAAAATAATTGTGTTTTCTAGAAATAGCAACGAATGTTTTATTAAGCGATACAAACTTAAAATTAGGTGGTGGGCACATAAAGCAGACTTTTCGAAATATTCTATAAAAACTTGTTTTAGTCCATCCAGATGGACCTCGCATGCGAACGCGAAGTGTACGGCGCTCGCTTGTGAGGTCCATCTAGATGGACTAGTTCGTTTCAGCTCAGTCAAACGTCAGAAAAAGGTATTAATTCAGTATTGGTATTTTAGCGTATAACTGTAACTTTCAGCGCAAACAGTTTCTTTGCAAATGAGTCACTCTTTCATTCCATAATTCATCCTGATAAGAAGCTTAACAGAAACCTGTGAGAACTCTATTTTCACTTTGCATCAAAATAAAGCCAAACATATTAACCCTATTCCATCATACGCTAGCTGGGACTAACATTGAAACCATATTTTCTTCTCTTATTTCGGGACAGTGTAATTTAAGTGACAACTAAAGTTGTGTTATTCTATTCAATATTTCTAAATTCTAATAATAGTTTTGCAGGAGTAAGTTGAACTTTATTTTGCGACAGTAACAAATCTCATATTCTACAGGGTGAGTCAAAATGAAGTTGACCCGAGGTTCATGACTACACGATATTTTTCTAAATGTTACAACGGGTAATATAGTTGTGAACAAATGGTTAATTAATTAAACGCTTATTGTACTGCCTTCATCATATTCATGGGCGTACTGTGAATGACCCTTAGTACATAAAGTGCTTATATGACAATATAAATCCAATAAAATATCCACAGATATCAAATATCTTTTTAAAAAAAAAGGGGGCGCGTAATTGTTAAAAGTATTTCTTGGCTATATATATTACAATAACACATGATGGATCATTCATAGGAAAAGCTGTCCCAGTCATGAATCCCGGTCAACTTTATTTTGACTCATATTGTATTATAAACACAAATCTTGTGGCATGTGTGGATTCATAAAAAAAAATGTAAAGTGCTGAATAAATATTTATCCAGCAAAGAATTCAGTCGAAAATTTAGATTTATTTGGACAAAAGACCACTAATGCCATTTTAATTGGACATTTCAATGGTAAGGCGAGTGTAATTTAAATGGCATCGATCATGTGTGTTTACCGTATGTGTATATATATACGTATGTGGTCTATGGTTTATTTGGAGGGGTCGTTTGAACTTTATGTGACAGTAACAAATATCATATTCTATTGTAAACAAAAATCAATCTTGACTTAGCTTAAAACAAGAGGTCAATTTAAGACTAAATTCAAACCTTACTGTTTTGCAGTGACACTCTTTGGGACCTTTAAGTACCACGTGAATCAAAAAAAAATTGTGCACGGATTCAAACTGATTTTGACCTTGATAATAGCACTAAATCATAAATTTCTTGTTAATGTAGTAATACAGATTTAATAAGCTTTCAAATGCAGAAAAAAATTTACAAATCGGATGAAAAATAAAAAAGATATGACCAATTTTATAAGTACTTCTTAGCTTTTATCATAATGAATAACCCTTAATTGTTATATGTAATATCTTGCTTAACTGTGTAAATCCCATTGGAATGGAAGAAAAAGAGACGTACTTACAAAATTGATACATCCGATTTCCATTATTTTTTCTGCATTTGAAAGCTTATTAAATTTGCTTTACTACAATAACAAAACATTTATGATTTGGTGCTTTTATCAAAGTCAAGATCAGTTTTAATCTGTGCACAAATGTTTTTGATTCACGTGGTACAGACATGTAGATATTGAGAAAAAATACACTGAACATGCTCAATGATACTTAGAAAGTCTTCAGTGTCTCATCGAAATCAATGGGATTCCAATTTATTGTCAGATTATATGTCATATCCAATTTTTGGTTTAGTGAAAAGTACTTGTTACTACATGTAAAATCCCAAACTTGTGAATCAAATTGTATATGAAACTCTTTCATTTGATAAATTCATGGTGTATTCCACTCATTGGTTATGGACGGATGAATATTTGTTGCTCAGACAAACTATTTTAAGTAAAATGTAATAGATTCTCATGTCACGTATATTGTGGCTTGGATCAAGTGACGCTATTTTCAATCAATAAATGCAAAACAAAGCGAGGCAAAACAAAAATACTTATGATGTTAAACAGCTTAAAGTTAAACGCACCTTGTTTTCAAATTTTAGATATAAAAGGGGGTCTTTAGGGTTTCATAGAAGAACTTTCTTTCCTCGACTCGGTCAGCCTTTTTCTTGGCATACTTGCGTTTTAATGTAAAAAACAAACATTGGAACTGGATAGTGTAGATCTCCAGCACCGATTCTTTTACATAGGAAGAGTAAATTCATCAATTAAACCACAGATTTTTATTTCCTACTACTATCACAACCAATCGGAAATGAGAGACAAATCTTTTAACTAAATGATCTGACCTCAGACGCGGTGAAACAGTGTGACAAGATTTGAATGTTGTTAATGAGTTCACAACTTTTATTTCTCTAGGGTTAGATAGCTCTGAGGTGCTTGATTTTAATTTCAAAATATGCTTGGTTTGAGAAATACCAGGTTTAGGCCCAAAAATGCTAGATCTACATTGAATGAAATGTTAGTACATTTTAAAATGATAACAGTTGGTCTTCAGACTATATAAAGCAGCTGTTCTATTCAGAGTTCTACCCTCCCCCGAGTTCTACCCTCCCGGAGTAAAAAATCAAATTTGATAAAAAATTCTAGGGTAAATTCCAGTACAGTATTTAGAAGCCAGATAATATTGTATAGAAAGGGTAGTATTACAAATCTTTCAGTCTATTTTCAGCTCTGAACTAGAGCTAGGGTTAGAAGGAGGAAGAATTATAAATATATAGGCTTCATTAAGTTCAACTCACAAATCTGGCTCATCCCAGTGAAAACTAAACCTTTTTTTGATTTCAAGCAATAAATCAGCTTTTTTTATTCGACCATATGAGCAGTTTTTTCAGTCATACGTTTGTTACTCGGTACGTGAAAAGTATTTTCTAATCAGAAATTTTGAATTTTTGCTACCCGTGCATGAATGAGCACACGCTTTCATTCAAAAATGTCACAAACGTTACCAAAAAATTACACCAAAATGTCACAAACGTTAGCAGACGTTACCAAACAAAATATTGCATTAAAAGAAATCCTTACGATAGAATTTCCTACCACTTTTATGAACTATTTGTAAATATGTTACCAACCATCTGTGAAAAGCGCAATAAAAAATTCGCTAACATGTCAGAGAATTTTTACTTTGAAGTAATTTGGAGCAAAAAAACATTTCCGTGCGAGGTCACAAACGTTACCGAACGTTACATGAACTTTATTCAGTATTTTGGCAATTATTTTAATCTTTAAACACCTGCATGTATTGATCCCACCAATGAGCACCATTATCAACAACAAACTCGTTGATATAATGTTTGTGCTAGGTTCTGTGGTCATTTAAAAGTGAAATTTTCCAATTTTTCGGTCACAAACGTTACTTTGGAATCACTCCACTGGCAATGTTTTATATTTCGTGTATTTATACTACCCATCTCTGTTGCTCAGCTGTATCTCTTCACTACATTTAATACCCTCCCGTTGTGAGTGCATTCATACAATAACAAGTTGATTATAGATCTTGACGTAAAGTTTTGCGGACCAAAGATCAGAACGATGGGTTTAATTCTGCTGATTATTGTACCTGAAATATATTTATATATACATTAAATTGTTTATTAATGACATTTATTGGTCAAAACAGCAGGGAAAATAGGCTGTGATTACTAACACCATTTTTCTCTCCAAGTTGCTGTCGCATTAAGATGACATCAAACACATATTCTTTTCTATTCAGTTCAAGAGGCACAAATAAGATAGTAAAGACAGGTGTGAAGTGCGTAAAAATCTGCTAAGGTTAAAGTTAATGTTTAATATGCCTATTTGTTTCCAATCACGTTTTGTTTTGGTATTTAATACATCTTATTACATTTTGTATCTGAAGGTAGGTACTCCGATTTGGTGGCAAATTTATCACAATACTTTTTCTTTATTTGAATGAAGGGTCATCACCCACATAAAGCAACTGTCAAGTTTCATTTGTATACCTTGAGCCAAATTAATGCTACAGGCAAAAATGTGTCTGAGACTAGTGACCCATAGAAACCTATAAGATATTTATTCTTGTTAACAAACTATTCCACTAATTCAGCTTTATTTTGACCATATTTCTTTAACAAAGCATAATATAGTCGTGAAAATTTACAGGGATTTTGAGAAAAATATGAGCTTTCATTTGGTATCAAAATCTGAAAATCAAAAAGTGGTGAGAGAAAGGGTACATGGTCTTTTTCCGAAACGATTATTAATCCGAAACCTGGTCAGTTCGAAGTGCGAATTTTCCGATATGCAAGTGTTTGTCAGTTCAAAACTGTTAAACTTCATCACTTATACAATTGTTCACATTATCGAATTTAATAAAACGCATCAGTTGGTGCGATTCTACAGAAGTCAATAAAATGGTACCCTTTCCTCTTTGGCGAAATTTCGATTTTGCAGTGTTTGTTTCAATGATTGAAATTAAGTTACAAATCATTTTAAAAATTTACAAAGTAAAACAAAGCCATTATTGAGTGTCGATTAAAAGTGAAAAATAGGTTTAAGGTGGTATATGAATTATATTGAAAAGTAACTTTGGTAAAAACATGATCTTTCCCATATGACCTAATTTCAGGATTAGAATATAGAACTTCTATTATAATAAGGATACATGTCTTGAAGAAAAAACAACAAAACTCTGTCAAGGTCGTATAGAATTTGACAAAATATCTTTGTGAATTGTACAGTGAAGTTCAAAACGTTATTTCAAGATAAGTTCTTTTTAGCCTGACTTCATTGCAAGGGATTGGTCCAATTTCGGGATTTCTTTCACTGTGCACAATTATTTCAATTGGTTGGCAGCTTTAGGCGTTTAGTTTCTTGCAAAAAGTCACTTCATTTTATTCAAAAAATCTTTTCTTAAGCTTCTTATCAAAAGTGATAAGTTCTTTATCTTTATACCAGCAATCATGATTTTGTAGTCGATCGACCATTTCTCAATGTACTGACTAAAATTTGTATTCACTTGTATTCACAGTCCTATTATTTTCATCTTTATTAAATCTTTATAGGTATTTAATGTATGCAAAATATATATTGGAAATATATATTTTGAAGATGAAGACGAAAGAGATGGTTTTAGATAAACATGTAACGAATAGAACATATGGAA
>JXSR01S016288.1:9037-19888 GCA_000969725.1 Ophiothrix spiculata | reverse complement strand
ATTTCTTCAGCATATTAGCATATGCTCCTGGATAGAATAAAGAATTAATGTATTTCCACATTCTTGCACAGGAATATCAAAACTGTTTTCCAAAAGCTTCATGTTAGTTAAAACTATAAAAATCAACTTAAAAGAAAGATACTTAACTGTTGCACATATTTTTTTATTGTTAAAGAAATGAACCACTTTCCCCCCGCGAACATTTTGTATAATGATACCTTACTTTTTGCTATAGCATCAACAATAAATGAAATATATAGTGAACATTTTGACGCAAAGAGGCGGAGGATTCATTGTTGCACTATCCAATGAGAATTTTAGGTATTGTAGATTTTAGATTATGGTTTACACAGGGTTGTTAAGTTGAAAATGGTCATTAAACGTTTTAAAAGGTGAAATTGAATAAAAACATTTAGCAGGGGTTGATACGGTGTTAAAATAATGGAGCTCGGTTCGTCTATAATTGAATTGAATTACAAAACGGAGAACAGAGAAGTGTAGAGAAATGTTGTTATTCATTTGTATGGCTGTAAGTAAAGGTCTTTGGGTAAAAGGAGTAGCAATTGAATTTTCAATTAATAGAACCCTGCCTAAACCATTATCTAAAATTCCTGCTACTAAATTATACGAATATTGGTATAGTGTAAAATGCAACAATGAAACCTCCACATTTCTACATTCCAATGTTCAACATTGCATTATCATTTATGTTATGGGAATATGTGAGGTATCAAAATGTTCATTGGGGAATTCTAGTTTAATCCAATATGATAAATCTTTCTTCAAATCTTATCAATAAAGTCCTAAAAACCAAATTGGTTACTTTTCCTTGGTTCGGTTATATCTAGTCCATCACAAAGAGAAGCTCAAAACGTACAGGCTATATATGAATATTTAGAAGCGAAAACCACATTGAATCCTAATTAAACAAACTTTATTACACTCAGACCTCCTAACTTTTAAGCTCTTGTGTAAGACGGTCACATTTTACAAAGTCGTAAAATCGGACCAGACAAATTTGCATCCAAGTATTTGATAAAGCCTGAACCAACGATTGAAATGAAACACACTTTATATTTTAAGTCTGTTTCATGAACTATGAAAAGGCACCTGTACATACAGGTATTTTCACAATATTTTCTATCTATCCGGTAAAACAAAAACGTTATGTGCAAAGATTGTAAGTTTATTTGTAGGACACACTGTAGGCATTTGACGTCCAGAAAGCTTCAGCAATTCTTCTACCTGAACGTGATAACACGGAATGTTTGTCAGAATCAGCTAGACATGAATACCTGTTTTGAAGCTGATTGATAGTCGGTTTTTGTCTGAGAATCACGTTTCTAACATCATTCCATACCCATTATTCTCTTCAAGTGTTTTGAGATTGACATTTATAGAAACATAAAATTAATAATGTTACCACATGAAATAAGATTGCTAACACATTAAATAGGTCTTCAGGGTGTATATTTCCGTCATAATAGGAAATTCGTAATTATCAAGCAACTTTTGTTTGATGTTAGAAGTCAAATTGTTAAGTTTTCTTGATTCATCACTCTTATTTGTATAACAATCAAAATCCTTCCTCAATGAGGGTCCATTTTATTTTAAAGTTGGTGAGTTAATACCAATATTCTGCAATTTCTAATGAGAAAGAAACTAACCCTATAATATTTACAAAAACAACTGTACACCAAAGAAAAATTTCTTTTAATTTTTTGTAAATTTAATTAGGATTCAATTTGGTTTTCGTTTTAAATATTTATATATAGCCTGTATGTTTTGAGCTTCTTCGATCTCTTTGTGATGGACTAGATATAACCGAACCAAGGAAAAGTATCCAATTTGGTTTTTAGGACTTTATTTTTTATTGATAAGATTTGAAGAAAGAATTAAACTGGAATTCCCCAATGAACATTTTGATACCTTACATATTCCAATAACATAAATAATAATGCAATGTTGAACATTGGAATGTAGAAATGTGGAGGTTTCATTGTTGCATTTTACACTATTACCAGTATTCGTATACTTTAGTAGCAGGAATTTTAGATTACGGTTTAGGCAGGGTTCAAGGAATTCAATTGCTGGTCCATTTACCCAAAGACTTTTACTTACAGCCATACAAATGAATAACAACAGTTTTCTCTACACTTCTCTGTTCTCCTTTTTGAAATTCAATTCAATTATAGACGAACTGAGCTCCATTATTTTAACACCCGTATCAACCCCAGTTAAATGTTTTTACTCAATTTCACCTTTTAAAACGTTTAATGACCATTTTCAATTAAAAAAAACCTGTGTAAACCATAATCTAAAATCTACAATGCCTAAAATTCTCATTGGATAGTGCAACAATGAACCCTCCGTCTCTTTGCATCCAAATGCTCACTATTTCATTATTGTTGATGCTAGCAAAAGGTAAGGTATCATTATACAAAATGTTCGCGGGGGGAAAGTGGTTCACTTCTTTAACAATAAAAAATATGTGCTACAGTTAAGTATATTTCTTTTTAGTTGATGTTTATAGTTTTAATTACATGAAGCTTTTGGAAAACAGTTTTGATATTCCTGTGCAAGAATGTGGAAATACATTTAATTTTTAAAATCCTGGTTGAAATTGGTATAGCCTGAATCGAAATGCTGTGGTCGTCAGGTAACTCCCAATGTTCGTGTTTATGCCTATGTTTATCCCATCCTAGAAACCAGACTCTAGCATAACAAACTTACATGAATTGCTTAAAGGAACTCCTATCCCGAGGGTCTGAAGAACACTATCTTGCACTTTGGCAAATTAGGAAATCTGAAAATATCGGTGGTGTTTCTGCATTACCTGACACACCTCTACAATAATTTGTTCTAAATTACCGTATGCAGTGAATGATTAAGTTGATTAAACGCATTATCATCTTTATTTCCAGATAAAATGAACTTTCGTAAAGTTAAATTGTTGGTAATTGTTTATATGTGGACACGTTTGCCACCTGCACCTTTTTCCTGTGCCACAGTCACTGTTATGGATACCTTTATGTTGCTTATAAAACTTAAATAGTGTTTAAAAGGTAAAGGTAAGGTAAAGTCGAAACCGAAGCTTAATTTGCTAACGGCCGTCCTTAGCGTTTAGGCCAGACTCCACTCCTGTGTATGTCGGGGGGGGGGGGGGGGGGGGGTACGCCACTCCTCCCGCACAAACGAGTCTGATTTACCTTCCCACTTTTTACATACTGGTACCCATTTCTGTCACCTGGGTGGAGAGGAACAATGTGGACAAAGAATCTTGCTCAAGGACTCAACACTGCAGTGACCGGGCCGGGGCTTGAACCCACAACCTCTCGATTATGAGTCCAATGCTCTAACCACTGCGCCACAGTGCTCCAGTGTTTAAAACAATACTTACAAACCTGCCTGAACTTCCATTCTGACACCTTGGACAATCTATTATGGATTCTCTGTCCTTTAACTTTCTGTGCTTGAGTCACTTATTTTGTCGTTTTATTTCGTAATCATACTGTAATCAATATGCATGGTCTTACCTTCATATTTTGTTTCCCTTTTCTCAGTTTTTCCACTGCAGTAGAAAATGGTCTCCTGATGTATGTGGCCAGATACAGCCAGCAGCACGATTTCTTCGCCATAGAGCTGGTCAATGGTCAGGTGGCATTTTCCTTTGCAGTAGGGCAGCTTATCATGAGGGTCCTTGTGGGAGCACCTGGTGGTGTTAGCGATAGGAAATGGCATCTGGTCCAGTTGTATTACAGACGAAAGGTAACAATTGATTATGTCCACATTTATTTGATATTATATTTCATGTATTATTATGTGATTTTTTTTGTCAAATCAATTTTCGTCAAAATCATTTTCCTTATTATTATTATTAGAAAGATATGATCAAGTGTCTTAGCTTAAGATGAACGGTGGCAAACAAAAAGAAAATTGTTTGGTTCTTTATGACATTCTGGATGAACGGCTTATTACTGCCCCTGATTCACCGATTTAATTGAGAAATGACCTAGATTTTTGTCATTTTTGTAAATGAATCTTTGTATAAGCATGGTGTCCATTTTGATTTCACTATTTTCCTAGGTTGTTGAAGTCACCATTGATAGCTGCACATGGGAAGAAGAGACTACTGCTGTGAATGAAGTCAACGATATTGGTGTTCCTGATCTGGAGGAGGATGAAATCGACGAAGACTATGCCGCAGACCAGCAAGAAGAGGAATCGCATCACCTGCCATGTGTGGCGTATGCCACACAAGCACTTGATGTGTCTACATGGTAAGACATATTACTAAAACTTGACAACCGATGAGCTCATCGTCAAAATATTAGATAAAAGTATACCGTATATATTGGACAGTAAAAAACGTTTTTGTTTAAATTTTAATATTTCAAAATATATAACAGTATTTTCCACAGTCTTATTTGTTTTTAAACACAATTAGAATTATTAACATTAGAAGTAAAACTATTATCTTTTGTAAAATGTTCTTAGTTCATTAAAAAATTGGGATTATTGGCCGAAATTAGTCCATCCAGATGGACCTCGCAAGCGAACGCTCGCTTGTGAGGTCCATCTAGATGGACTAGCCGAAATGGGATTTCAGAAAAAGTTTATAAAATTAAAAATAAATCTTTATGACCGAGAATATGTGCTTAGTACATAGCAAGATGCTAAATGTCTTGAATTCATTTTTTAATCCTCGTACACATAATTTATTCTTTTAGGCCCTATGGAAAAATAATCAAAGTTGCCCAAATGCCCGGTAACTTACAGAAGTTTGTCCTCGAAAGCAGTATTAATGGAGACTATGAAAAGTGACCAACATTTTCCAAGTTTACAATAACCTTTGTGTAAAAGGTTTAACACTTAAGTGCATAAGGGGGGGAACGCAACATAACCTAATAAAGCTGTTTTATGTAATTGTTAAGGTAGGGGTTGCGCATGTTTTGATGCAAAAAAAAATAAAATCGGTCTTGTCGTTTTTGAGATAATTAGCATAAAGTGGTAAAATGATGGCGCTGTTTAAAATTTGTTTTGTCCCTAAAACCGAAACGAAACAACTTTTTGAAATTTTTATTTCAGCAATGTATTTGTAATTATTATCTGCTATTATGAGCCAAATTTCATTGAAAAATTCCTTCGGGAAAGCAAATTTTTCGTACAAAATGAAAAATTGACATCAATTAGGAATCTGGCCGTCATTTTGAAACGGAATGATGGATTTTTATTTATTTTTGTTTCATATAAATTGAATTGAGTTTATGTACCACTGTGTACAGTTTCAAAGATAAATAATGTAGAGAACATTGTTTTTAAAGCGATCAAAATCATGGGTCCATATGGACCCCCCTATTATGCACTAACGGGATTCTAAAACACCTTATGCACTTTTAAGTGCATAAGGTGTTTTCCAATCGCAAATTAACACTTAAAAGTGTTAATTTGCGATTGGATTATTATTATGACCTTTGATACTGAGTGCATTGATTTCAGTACCTTATTTTATGGAAAATCATTTAGATGCGAACAAAATATACACATTTAACATAATGTGTCAACTTACATGACTTAGGTATAAAATACAGTTCATTGAAACATAAGGAACAAGTCATTAAAATATAAACAAAATACAAGATCTACAGGATAAGGCAATCACTGTTACAATGGCTATTTTAAATAGTGATTTGAAATGGCATTACACCCACAGTGTGCCACCGCCAATAAGAAAGCTAAGTAAAATAGGGATGACATAGGGCCTAATACAGTTAAATTCTAATATAACTTCAGAAAATAAAATAAATTCCACTTCAGTTTATGTCCACATCAACTAACCACAGTAAATAAAAGAATCCATTGCCCCTGCCGGCCGTTGCCTTCTGCACAAATCCCATTGCAGGAAATGCCTTTGCGGTAATCTTTTTTTTAGTCAATTTGGTTCTTTTTTAGCCAATTCAACCAAAATAAGGATTTTCTGTGTGTTTATTTTTAGAAGTAGCTGTCCTTAAAATTAACAGCACATTATTACAACCACAACTCCTAACACAATGGCCAATTGAGTGAAAATCAGTTTTACAATATTGGTAGTTTGTGCATCGCGTAATGTTACCATTATTACTTGTTGCAACGTTTGAAACAGATCGGAAAATATTCTCTAAAATTGAATAATTTTTGATTTCTTACTTTTATGATATCGTCCTCCCACGTGTGCACATACGGATGTTGAGTCAAACAAATAAATAGGTCAGAATTGTCAGAAATATTAATGAAACTCTTACTTTTACGAAAATGAATTTGATATATAGAACAGATGTTTTCGATATAATATTTCAAGTTAACATAAGCAAGTTTATAAATAATTAAAAGATCCTAAACATGCTAAATGGAAACACAGATGACTCTAGATCAGTGTGGGTATATTGAATAAAAGTAACAAACATAAGAAACAAACAAACAAATTGACATGTGATGATCATTTCTTGCAGGTTTCTAGATGTGAACACACCGCTGATTATCGGAAGTCTTCCTGACACCCAGGACGAGACACGGATATTAAATCGGAACTTTGTGGGCTGTATCAAGGATGTCAGAATTGACAACAAACTGTTAGATTTTGAAGACGCAATTGTCGACAGAGGTACTGAATCAGGATGTTCACTGTAAGACCAAGACTTCGGTTTTGGCTCAAGATAAAGCCGATTGATTGGAATAGTTTTCTTGCTTGTTTAGATTGATCTGATTGACTCTTATCTACAAAAAGAGCAAAAGACGCAATAGACAGGTGATGTAAGTGGGTGTATATGCATTTTTGGCAGCTGATATTGTATTTAACATTAATATTGTTATGTTCTTCAAGCATAAGATTTCAGTCAGTAATCAGTACATAAAGCTGTAAGATTTGGGCTGTTTATTACTTAAGACTTCTCTCTTAGGAGCAATTATATTTAGCAAATACCATCCTCGCCATTAATGAGCTAAATTTCTGAATTTATAAATTTGTAAGACAGTTTTATATAATTTACAACAGAATACTGTGATTGATTGCTTGTGGAGCCTGAAAACGGCAAGTTAATTTCTTATAGAGGGATTTGCGGTGATAAGCGGTGAGAAGGACGATGCCATGAAGATTCAACATTATGTGAACAGAAGATGTGGTTTTCTACTGAAATAAACGGTTTAACAAACGTGGATCCTTAATTTGTGAGAGGATTGAATCTGACGGACTTTTTGACAGTTGATGCCTTAATTACACGCAATGGCGGAAATCATTTATGTCAAATCTACTATAAATTATGTTGGTTGTTGTTTACTAGGACTTGCTTAATTGTATATTTGCGCAGAAGTCATAGATTAATAACTTACAACAATAATGTGGTTTGCGATATAATTCGGAAAAGTTGATCATTTCTCTAACAACCATTTTACATATGGGTAAATTGTACATTGTAATATACTAGTGCGTTTGTAACTCATATATTCATCGTTCTTTATGGCAATGTGTCGTTGCCCTTTACAAGTTCTTACTAATATTATTGTGTGTGTAGATATATCCTATTTAGTGTAGTGTTTATAGATAGCTGAGTTCGGTTATTTATTGGCTGAAGTACCAAAAACACTAAACATCATGTTAGAGCAAATTTGCTCGGTCAAAGTGTGTTTCTTAAAGTGGGAACTCGCTCTTTTAATGATTCTTTTGTCGCTCTTTTTATATACATATTTCATTTCTTGAGCGCTTACAAAACTATAGTGTGTCTCGTGCATGCGCTCTGTTCATCTTGTATTAAATTTAAATATTATATAAAGAAACATGATAACTTCAACCATTGACCTTGATCTGGAAAACTTTCGTTTTAGTAAAAAATGAGGCAGATATGATAGACTTCCTCCTCAACATGTCTAATGTGGTCCATATTTTTATTCCATTCTAATGGGATTTATAAATTAAGATAGGAACATAATACGTAGTCAATTCTATCGCCATCTTTAGAAGTGGACATAGAGTTTGACCGCGTTGTTACAGCCGAGCATAGCAGTAATTGTGTGGTGCATCAAATGTTTGGTTCAGCTTTCTGTTCATCAACTGGTAGAGGCGGACAACAAACCAACAGTGTAACTTGCATTTTAAAGAGAGAGTTTGACCCAAAGATAGGTGTAACGCCGCTTGATTTTCCGTGAGATATATCTCTTATAAGCAGCTATTCAACCATGTGTTAATATACAAATTATTCTTGCTCAAAAAGACAAAAAGAGGATTAAAAAATAAGTTTTAACGCTTTTTTAACTGCTTAAAATTACTGACGGTCAAAGTGGAACAATTTTAGGGTTTGCTATGATGGCACATTATCATAACTAGAAATGACCAAGTATTGATTATTGGGACATAATACTGACAAATTTTAAAAATGAATATTAGGAAGAAATATATAACTTTCAGAATTGAGATAAGAAGTAAAAGTAAAAAGCATATTTCCGAATAGCATAAATATAAAATATTGTTTTTACAACTTAAAAATCACTAGTCAAATCCAATACCCTAATTTCAATCTCAAATTAACCGCATTGTCAAACAGAAGTGTCAAATTTGATTTTATTTTTCTTTCTATTTTGAATCAAACTTTAACAAAATGTCGTAAAAACATTCGTGCATTTTATTTTAATTATCAAGACAGGATCATGGAAATCAAGTAGTGTTACATCTGTCTATGGGTCATACTCCCTCTTTAAAATGCAAGTTACGCTGTTGGTTTGTTGACCGCCTCTATCATCAGTTGGTGAACAGAAAGCCGAACCAAACATTTGATGCACCGCACAATTAGTATTACTTTATTCAGTTGTAACAACGCGTCCAAACTCCATGTCCACCTCTTAAGATGGCGTTTAATGCACCACAAAATTACTGCTATGCTCGGCTGTAACAACCATGACATAAAGAAACAACGAATCCCAACTTGTTTTTGGCCCTGAATATGCTCAAAAATATTAAAAAACATTCAATCGATTTATATTAGTTGTCGTTTCATCACTCATCGCGCAATGATTTTATTCACACCGAGACCCAAGGTATTTTTTTCATTTATGTGATTTATTGTAAAACAATTGCCATTGGAATGGACAAGTTTACAAACTTATTATCTGCTTTATTTCTCACCCAATCCCCCCATTTCCACTAAGACAGTTGAAAAGTACGCAAATTATAAATTGGTATTGTAATACGGTTGGGTAAGATGGACCAATCAATGCTTTTTTTCGAATTGCACAATTTTTGATCCACTCTGACAAAAAAGTTTCTAAAGAATACTTTGTACATTATGTTTGCGACACAATTGAAATATAACATGTATAAGTAGGCATATATTTAGCTCGTGTATTTTAACTTGTATGTATATTTTGTAAACAATATTACTAAATAGCCTATAGTATAAGCTTGTATTCTAACATAACTAGCAAAACAAATGAAATAGCGTTATTGTTACAATAAATATCGTGTTTTAACCCACGTTTTTTCTCCATGCATGAATTGTATTTAAGCTTACATGATTATTCAAAACAAACTGAAATTAAGTCTTCCTATGGCAGTCAGACACTGTCTGCAACCAAGTTCAATAAATAAAGATGTATTTTTGTGTGTAAATAAGATGTATTTGTGTACATTTATTGGATTAAAAATAACAAAATGACAAAACGCGATACTGACGCGATCCCAACCACACCTTGAAGAGGAGAGGTGAAAGTTACAACCAACCGCCCTAAATGTTGGCCCAATAAAGTGGCAAACGGGAGTAACCCTGTCCTTGGAGGACGAAAGCTGAGGGTACATGCAATGCTGCAACTTGTTTCAACAAAGCTATTCCACAGAAATGAAGTACTTCTAAGTGACCTGTACAGGAAAATTATGCCACCGAGGATATTAGTGGCATTTGCCACATTACTCCACAGTGACATTTGCTGAAATGACAGTGGTTGATAGATGCTACTGAGATGTCACTGTGGCATCTGTCCTTCACCCCTCACCATAACAGATCCCATGATGGCAAGACGTGGCAGATGCCACCGATGTCCTGTTCATGTGACATAATTTATCATTGTATGTTTGTAAGGGTACCACTATAAGAAGTTGCAGTTATAAGAATCTAGTTGTGTAAATTAGGTTGTTCACCTTGATTGGAAATGACACTGTCACGCTAATATGATATCTATGTCGTCTGAACCAGATACTGATTTCATAAATCACTATATAAATTGCGTGAGATAGCAAACAAAATTTGTAGAGAGACCTAGTTTTAAATATAGACTTTGAATACGCCAGTACAAGAAATCCCCAACTCCAATAGCTCCCTTCTGTAAATTATACTTACAAAATATAATCTCTGAAAATGCTTTTACATCACTAAAAAGCATTTCCATGACTATATCCAAATCATAGTGTCACATTTGACCCTATAGTTGACTTTAGTAGACATTGTTAGATAACTGTTATATACAGTGTGTCCCTTAAAAAAGGAAACCGAGATTTGCGCCCTCTGTTCTTGGAAACGGTTGAATGATTTGGAGTACTGTTTTGTTATATTAATGCACCAGAAAGTCCTCTTTACAACAATACCAAATATTCCTACGTTGTTAACCTGGTTGAGTAATTACGACCAATTTTATGAATTGTACATTTTATGCCTTTGTACCACTTTTGGTTGAGTTAACTTCTTCGTCTTTTGGTGCCATTTGGTGGAAATTTGAAGACTTTGCTGTTAAGCAGGTATGTAAGTGACACAACGTTTAACAACCTGAAGTAGTGACAGAAAGGCCTGAAAATGGAGTAAAATCGTCCAAAACTAGGCTGAGAATAAATAAAAC
>JXSR01S016284.1:63908-75709 GCA_000969725.1 Ophiothrix spiculata | reverse complement strand
CAGATTCCCGGTTTATAAAGTATTAAACAATTTTCTATTCAATATGCACTTGAGAAAATTTTTGGTATAGGTCTCTAGTGTTCTGTGAGAGACCTCTCTTGTGCTGAGGGCACCAAATTAGGTAATTAAATGTTTGACTTTTTGGAGGTAGGTGCACCTCAATTCATCCTATTTTGTAGTAGCGTATAATCAGAAATAAAAGGAGATTGACTACAAGCAAACCACCAATCACATTTTGTTCTCCCGCTTTGCTTTCTGCCCGGTTGTCGCTAGTATCAATTTAAAAAGCATTTTACAAGAGTAGCTAGGGAAGATAAAAACGTTTTCTACAAACCACATTATTACATTCTCAGTGAACATTTTGTTATAAAATTGTGCCATATATTATACTGTAACCATTACACGGCAAATGAAGTGTTGCGTATATTCAATATGTCCATCACATATCATTAAAAAAGCAAATATTGACAACCCTGCACTAATAGTGTATAAAGAATACTTTTAAACATCCTTGGTTGTCATATTTCTTTTTACTCTTTTTACCTATCCAGCGTGTAAAATATAAACTTAGAAAATTATCTGTATTAATCATAAGCATTTTTTTTTTCTGATACATCAAAGCATATACATTTGTTCGGTACTCTTGAAATTTGATATTTAATTGGCAAATGCCAGAGGTTCTTGATTAAAAATAAAATCGACACTTCTTCCACTTAATTTCTAATCAAAATAAGGATTATGTCTAAATCTTATTGAAAAATCCAAATTTAAAATTCAATACAGGAAATGAAGATGGCATAAATCAATTGATGGTATTTACAAATTTATTTGACCGAATAATGATATTTGCTCTCGGCGGCACATGATTTATTATAGTATTGTTTGTGTTTATACAGCTAGCCTCGTCCTTATTCAAACAGTATCGATTACTATCAAACCAGGTCATCTTATGCCTTCATCATCAGAAATTTCTTAGCTGAAAATATCTCATGAGGAAGAATAACTAATTTTGTAAGATTTATTTTAAGATAAATGTTTTTGTTGTATAGAATGTTCTCTAAAATGTATGATGATAACCTAATCAGGGTATCATTGTTGTTTTATGAAATGAAAACACTACGGTTTTTCACTCAGGAACTAATATGATACCTCCACTATGCATAGAATATAGTATTTTTCCTAGATATTAATACGTTCCTTACAGAATCTATATATGATTGCAGTTGATTTGTTTTGTAAACTTTTTTGCATAATTTGAAAATAACAAAGAAAGGTTTTATTATTTGATTTTCAAAATGATAAATATTTTCACTAATTGTGACTTGTAGTGATATTGTGCGAGGCATTGAATAATTGATTATTTGTTCACTTTTATTCCTTTCGTGTTTAAATGCACAATTTCGTTTCTAATCATTTCCTATTTGACCTTTTATTGAATCGTTGTTTTGCACTGGTTGTTTTACAGGTATATTTCAGCTACTTTGTTGTAGTTTTTTGTTGAATTTGTTAAAAAGGTTAATTGCTGTATTTTTTGACTATTTTTTATTATTATTATTTCTTTTGTTGCTTTTTTATCATTATTTCCTTGTTTGGAGTTTTGGATGCCATAACATAAAAATGTTAGGCCTGAAATGTTGACAGTAGAGTTATCTCATCGCCCTTGTACATTAAACTCTTTAATCCACCCTATCTTGTTTTATATAATTATATCAACTAATATGAACAACAATTGTTTCCATATGTTTTAGCCTAGTCTTTTTAAATAAAAATGGCACACAATGACAATAAACCACATATCTTTCCTTAAAATGAGGAACATTCTAGAGAGTCTTTTCAACAGTTTGGCAACGTTACCTGCATTACATAAAAACATCATATGACCTTCTATGACACCAATACTTGTTTGATTCAATTGACAAATTGATAGTTAAATTAATTAATAATATTACCATACTAGTGAGTTTTTACCAGTCTGAATATGATGAGAGGAATAAGGACAAGGATCAATGTACATATAGACTGAACGTCAATATAAAATCTGTAATCTATTCAGTTTTTCAAATATGTGATACATATTTTTGAATATGGTAATTTATTAAACATTGTTTACATTTTTGTCATCGTACTCATCCTGTTCTATTTTCAAAGAAACAAACGTTGTCATGTGCTTTATAAAAAAGGAAATGATGCGCTGGAACACAAAAACTAATCTTGTATCATTTTTTTTGATCCCATAAGATTTCATAAATTTCAAAAAAAAAGATTAAAAACACGTACTAAAAATTGTATTGAAAATATGTGTTTCAACTTTTATTCAACTTTCAAGAGAACGTCCTTTACCTATGTTATTTACTAATTTTTAGTTACTACTGTTGACACCTTATGTCACTTTGTTAAGGCGTTGTGCATGGTCAAATTACATTATACAAAACTAAATTAAAACATTTTTTAGTGTATAACATTTATCTCACTAAAAACCTGTGACACAACATTAAACGAGACGAGAAAAAACTTTGGTTGTTATTTATTTGTGTGCGGAACCTTGTTCCTTTAGATCTCTTATCTAAAATTGATGGTTTTAAGCATAACTAGATTGCTGTATGTACGTATTTACAAGGGGTTGATAAACTTATTATGAGAGATGTTATTACTAATTTAGTGTCTTCAATATTTTGTTGATACAACCGATTTACTAACAACACTTTACATTTTTAAATTCAAGATAAAACAAAACACATCCAATCAACAACAAAAGAAAGTAATAAGTGTCATTACTACATGCTAAACGTCTTACCTTGTGCCACACTTGAAAGTGGGAAACAAATTGTACAAAGTATCGTCCACGTAATATAAAATCCCATCCCGGGTCCTCTAATTATGCTCCTATATCATCAATTAAGAATTACGTTTAACAGATCCAATTTTCGGGCTTAGAATTATCACTCTTGTGGCTTAACTTGTACGAGCATAGTAATAACGTGTGAAGACAATCAGATTGACTCAGTGACTGTGCCTGCAAACTGCTCCAGTCTGTGTAAAAGTCAAACTTCGCATGACAATGACTGAGAAGGAACAGTATCATTTTATATACGTTCTAGCGCCTCACACGATGAGCAACATCAGAGCAATATCCCATTCCATGGAGAAACGTTTTCATGGGTATGATAATTATGAATGATTGGTATAATAGAGAAGTAAATTATCAATTGTAACATGTAAGTTCCTTTCTCTGGTTGATAATATTTTTTGATTCGGTATACGATAATATTGCAATATAGAAGGTCAAACAATATAGGTTGATACAATTATCTAGAGTTAAATTATCGCAAAGATATGGTTGTTCATTTTGTGAATTGTATATTTTCATGAAACAAATATTACAACCACTATCTTTTTCAGGAAACCGATTATAAGAATTTAGTGCTTGAACGAGTTGATATAAGCAAATGTATAAATCGTTTTGGAGTCAGAGACAATAATTTATCGGTATGTGGTGAAAATTACAGTATACTTCAAGTTACTCAGATCTCTGAAGGTGTTTTTCCAAAACTTACTTTTCGTTTTAAAAAAAAACTTCGTAATGATAGCCAAAAAAATTTCGATTAATTTGAATAGAATCAAGGTTTTTCTTTCACCTATTTGCTTTGGAAATTCACACAACGTTGCGTATTATATATACATACACAACCAATAAAGATAGTTACACATATATCCAATATTTGGAATATTTGTGAAGTTAACCTGCATCCATCAGTGTCTTTGATACCCATGTATTGTCAGCCAAAAATAAGAGAAACTAAAAAAATTAAAATCCGAAAATAAAGAGCTACAGAAAAATTAAAAAGACATTGTTAACGACCTATTGACAGTGGAAAACAGCAGCAAGCATTGCAACGATAAGAACAAATGTTCCTTTTTTTGTGAAATGTTTAATTCAAATTGAATTGTACTATTTTTTTTTTGTTAGATGAAGGATATTTCATAATAAAATAACGTCAACATTTGGAGCACTTAAAGAAAATAAAGAATAAAGCAAGAAAGCAGGATGCAAACAAAGGGGAAAAAAGCTTCCAAAGGGAGTATGATAATTTACTACCATAGAAATATTTACTTTGAGTGAGGTCATTATTTTGACCCAAATAGAATATACAATGAGCATAATTGACATGCTGATTTATGGGGTAAAAATTATTACTGCGATAGAGTAATAATAAATGAAAATAATGACAATCGTGTTTATTAAAATTTTAAACTTCGACTAAACTTAATATACAGTTTTTGAATGTTCACTTCGAAAGAGTATTTAACATTAAAAAGTATATGCAGACAAGTAAATCGAATGTTTGAAATCCATAGAAGCTTATAGAGTAATCTAGTTATGTTCTCTTTGTTGATTTAGCTTTATGTAAGTTTGATTATTAGTAAATTAGGTCAGATTATGGCTAACATCCTCAAATTTGCACTTATAATTGAAAATGTTTCAATTGCCAGTGTATTAAGAAACTTAAGTATTTCCTTGATACTTAATCTATACTTCACTGATACGGATCATGTCTGATCCTCATATCTATAATGGTTGATTTGCCTTAAATGTTCATGTAAAAAAAAAAGTTTAGTTTGCAATATAAATAAATCAATAATGGAAAGATATTTTTTTCTTTGTATCATTTAAACATAATCTCACAAAGTGTTGTTTGGTTTTGCTACAGTGTAAAAACACCGAAACAAAAGTTGCAAAATCCGTGTTATCATCGGTTTGCGCCCAAATCACTGTATTACTGTATATAGCACAAGAGTGTCGACATTGTTTAACATTTGTGTAAATGAAAGCTCTGCTTCCATTTTCATCAGATCAATCCATCAAATTGGTAACAATGTTTGAGCATCTTATATCAAGAGTAGATGAATAGAAAAAGGTCATGTCACTAAATAATCACTTTAACAAAAAGCGTTGTTCATATCACGAGTCATAGTGACAATATGCAATAAAAAGAACACAATCCATGAACATAAAGAATCCATACTTACAAAGAAACAGTATTTGTTCAGTATAATATTGATGCTTTATGTAAGGCAGGAGTACATTATCCTAATTGCATGAATTTCCTGTCGCTATTTAAATAAATATTGGTTTGGTTCGATGTAATTTGCTCATTATATATAGTAGTTCAACTGATATATTTTGCAACAGTAATACGAATAACATTTGCGGTAAATTGTGAAGTTATATTAAGGTAGTTTGCTTTTTATAGTCTGGCATTGGTTCATAAACATCGCTTTGAAAAAAGTATTTTTTAACAATAACGATGAATAACGCTTGTTTACTGGTGATCAAATTATATTGCATATGTTCATGAAGACACTGGTACAAGTTCTAATCTAGGAATTGTCAGTTTTATACTTTCTATTCAACAAATACATATCTACAAAGTACAAGCAATAGAATGGGTTCCGTTTATCAAGTTTAGGCGAAATATATATTACAGGTTTCGGAAAAATATTTATCTGTATGTTGTACCTTTAAAAAATGTACCAAACATATAAACACTTGTATTTTGGGTGGAAAAAACACATGTTCTATTTTCTTCGATTCGACATCAAGGTGCAGTATTGTAACTATGGTATAATAGCGCCGTTCTTGAAAAAAAATGAATGCAGTATTGTTTTGTTTATTCAAAATTTTGTCAAAATGACACAATCCTGCACCTTACTCCGATTTTATTGAACAAAATGCTAGCAGCCTGTGCGTTTAAGGATCAGTTGTCTACGTTTAAATACCCAGTTTATTAGTAATCTTTGTTTGCTGAAAAAATGTGAAATTAATCAACGCTGAATTTGCACTCAGCACAGACACTGCGGCGATACACAAGGGTATGTTTTCTATGCAAAAGTAACAAATATACACTAACCCAAGGATTGTTTGGTCTGCTATTGAATAAATTGAAGTATAGTTATCGCAACTACTTGCTGCTAACAATACATGAAAAGGTTCTTACCAAATCTATTCCCTAATGGAGACAGCAGTCCTTCATTATTTTGTAACTGATCCTTTTCCTAGTAGAAAGTGATACATGCCTTATTTACATATTTTATCACAAATCCGTTTTCTTTAGGGAAATAAATGAAGAACCCTTTGCTATATCATGAGATGTTTGGCGAGACAGTATTTGTTTTATTCAAGCCTCAACCTTAAAGCTGTATTAAAAAAATGTATTCGTTTACCATTTAGAAAGTCAATAAAGGCATAAGATTAATTTTTTTTCAACATTTGTTTTTTAAGATACATGTGAAAATAGGCAGCAAAAAATAAAGAAAATAATAAGAATGTCCAGCAGACTTTCTGTTGTAAAATTTCAATAAGTTAAAGTGTCATTTTAAAGCTTAGATAATGCTGCCACAGATGAAATAAAAAAAAATCAAAATTGATATCATCTTCAAAGTCCCCTCCCCTTTTTGCGTGAGCCATCACATATAGGCAGCTTGTATGCAAGAATAAGTGTTTATGATACTAACTTTTATAAAAAAAAAAAAAAAAAGGTGGCATTATGAATTTGAAAGATTGTGTCAGAAATGTAACCAAATTATTACAGCTATTTGACAGATATTGCTTACTAATTAGGATGATCCATTTAGTGTTATCCGTCCTCCGAACAACAAAGAGCTATTGCCTGTGAACGCACAATTTGATCTGAAAATGTAAAGAACACAATGCACCTATGCATTCGTTCAGTGTCAGTCCAGGCATCTAAGCAGGTACCTGACTTAGCCACATATTCAGAGTCAAAATAGTCCGGTTTTTTATTTTTGTTATCTGTACTTAATTTAATATATTCCTTTTTTATTTGAAGCACAACATGTCGTGAAAAATTTCTATATATAAAATAAGGTATTAAACAATAAGTAGTGGTCGAAAGGTAAGAAGACTTCTAGAGCTCTGTATCTCATGTCGATATGGGACACTTTTATGCCAGCTGGTTGGCATACAAACGTAATGTGATCCTTTATCTATTCAATAATCTATAAAATGAAAAGTCATATTCATCTGAAAATTAACATTTCAAAACATGAGTACAAAATTAAATTCACAAATGGCTGGTACACACCTGAAGAAAAACAAGGAAAAACAACTATCACTAAACACATGGTAATTACCACAGTAAAATGTATTTGAAAATGGTAACAATAGGACAAATTGACACGCGTTTTTAAAATCATCGCTACAGGTAAATCCCCTGGTAAATCCGTTGGTTCAGTTTGAATATTTTTTTAGATAGATATAGACCATGCTTCTGAGATGCAGGTTATTTTTTCTTATATCGTTTTTACCTCATCATGTCGTAAATGTATACAAAGTGTGGTTCAAAGTTAGGTATTACTGTTATCGTCGTAGAGTGGCAAACACCTGATTCGTCACGTTACTTGATACTGTTTACATGCTTTGCGCTTTTGACCGTTTTCACCGATTCTGAGAAGTGCTCTCCATCCTCTCAGGCGTTCAATCGTGTAGAATATATTGTAACTACCACTCAGTTAGTACTCCTTAATAATGATGCTCTTAGCCTTGAACCAATATTTCAGTTCATTAACAATATAACGGAAAAGGTATTAGGTCCCATCAAAACCTATACCCTAACCCTAACCCTAAACCCTAAACATAAGCCTAAACCTTACCCTAACCCTAACCCTACACCCTAACCCTAAATTTAACCTAACCCTAACACAAACCCTAAACCCTTACCCTAAAATTCTGGATGGGACCTAAAGTACACTTGGTCCAATATAACTATTGTCTTGTTTATCTGCAATTCTACATGCACGGTTATAATACACAAACAAACATGCACAAAATAAATAAACACACAAACAACCTTACAAACTGTTAAGTTACGAAGTTTATAATAAGTTGAGAGATTTTGAAAACATGAAAGACCAAAACGTTTGTTTTTAAACTATATAATCAACTATGTAGACGGTACATTAACTTATTAAAGTTTGTCAGGTACAAAAAAACAGATGTGATATGTTATAAAAGGGCTACTCCATAGCACAAAATCCGTCTAATGTATTTATACCCTTCTGAAGTTTTTGCCCCTGACACGAGCGTAAAGTTAGAAAATAACGTGTTGACTTCTGGTGTAGCTCTGTAAAAGTTAGGTGTGAAACATAATTTATAATTAACTGCAGTCTTCCTTTCGGGCTCTAGGATTATGTACAAGTTTCCTCAAGCAGCATCAAAACAAAATTCGTCATATTCAATTTCCCAAAGCAAAGAAGATTAAATATAAATGACTATTTTGCGGTCTGTTTTGTTTAAAAACGCAAATGTATCTACAAATATTAAAAATAGTATAATGTGACAACATTACGTAATAGATAAATACATAGAATATGAAAAGGCAAGTTAAATTTTATAGTAAGATTAATCATTTAATATAGACAAAACATTTATATATAAATTATAAGCTTTGATTACACACCAAAAAAGGCATTTATATAATTTTTGATTTGATTTTCCAATATCAAACGGAATCTAGACCACGTTTGTTTTCATTCAATTATAAGATGACACAATTTTTTTTTTAAATGTATATTATTTCAAGAGTAATTCAAAAGTTTTGAAAATTATTAATATAATACACCTTTTCCTTCCTCACAGATCTTTTAAAGAAAATATATTGTCTGCATTAGCTGTGATAATGTTTGATAAGTAAATATAAAGACATAATAAAACTACGCTACACAAGTATTGCAAGCAATATAGAGAATTGAAGGAGTTACGTTTTTCTAAAATGTCAAATAAATATTTTGAAAAGAATAGAACTGTTGAGTTGAAGTAAAATCAAACTTCCTATAGGTGTTTTATGAACAATTTGGATTAAAGATCGATTATTATTAGGTTATTAAGACAGTGTTATTAGTCACAACATCCTCATGAGAAAGAAACAACAAAGCACAGGCAATTCCACTAGGTGAAGTGAAATCAAATACAAAATAATCATATTCAGATCGAACATTCCTTACAACAATTTGTTATCAAGAGTAGTTTAATAAAACACCGGACAGGTAGTATTATTTCGGTGTCATTTTAGTTTGGCAAGGCTTACTTAATTGTGTATCATATCGGTGCAATATAGAACTTCAACACTCCTCTAACCACTATAGGTACACAATAAATGACCGAAATTAATAAAACATCAAGAATAGTACATATCACCATTTTAAATACCTAAGTATATCAGATATATCACTTCTCCAAAGATTCGTTTACTGAACCTAAGATTTATTTTTATAGAATATTGATAAAATTGTTTAAAAAGCGCTTTCTTTTAATGATATAAAAATCTTTATCATTAATTACGGACTGTTAATTATTTTATGAGCGTTTCTACATGTAAATAGTATTTCTTACCACTAAAAGAGAAAACTTGTATTTTAATCAATCACACTTATATGTAATAAAATGTGAGATAACTCTTTGTTAGTATGATATTTACAAGAACTTTTGATAGTTTACTAAGAAGCAAAATTCTTTTACCTGGCGCCAACTTATGATTTACATTCACGAGATGCAAACATTATACCCATGTCTTAAGGACGGATCTTTATTATTTTTTTTTGACGTGTTTCTTTGCGTCTTCTTCTTTGCCCATTTATAATCTGTCGTAGTCGAGAGAATTTTCTCAATTCAAAGTTAACCAAATGGATGTGTGAGAATTATAAAGTTATCGACAACGTTTAAAATTCTTATTTAGACCTTTCATATACTACAAGTTATAGCTTGGTAATTGTTTGGATTTTGTATTAGTTTGTTAGGAAAAGAACTCAAATAGTATTTTATGAACAACCTACAGTTAAAGATATCTAGTTAAATATTTGTCAGTTAATGTCAAATATTGTATTGCTCATCGGAAAACACTCCTAAAACATGTAAATAGCGCTGGGACACTTTTTAGATTAAATTTATTTTCTTTTACGCTGACAACTAATCTTGTAAGTTTTTAAGCAGAGAAAAATGTTGTTCAGATGCAATACCAATTGCAAACTTTGTATGTAAACCCAGACAGAATGTATGTGTACATTATATTTATCCTAATGACAGCACTTTTGAAAAACTGACACATGAGATTATCTTTTTACACAAGCCTTCATTACTAAGTACACTGACATCCGCGTTTCACCCACACGAAGACCTGTGAATCTTTTAAATAGTCTGTGATCAATAACGGCTCAAGGCAAACTGATATAGACACAATTTTCCTTCAAATGAAAATATGGAGCGGGCTGTGATCGCACTTGATGCACATATTTAACAAAAATGTCATTAAAAATTATGAAACTTGATTGACTTATTAGTTTGTTAATTTTATATGAATATATTAATTATCAAGGCCTGGTTGCTTAATTTATTTCAATCATTTTGAATACCTGATATGACATACCAAGCGAGAAGTCACTTTAGGTTACCGATAACATTGACATAATGTATACCGAGCTCAGTTGCGATCGGTTATGACTCATCTATTTTAATTAGTCAACTTTCCTATAGATTTATTGAAAGTATTTATTTTTATAAGTCAATGTTTGTTAATATATAGCAAGGTTTTGTAATGGTTTTAAAAAGGCATAAATAGCATTCTAGTGGGAATCTCTTTACGTTTATCCTGAAAGACAGCTGTTTCTAAAAAAAGACACAGCTCAACTGCTGTCAGTTTGGGGGATTTTCCCAAATAGATATATTCGGTACTTAAAAGTAGAGAATAATTGTAGAATAATCTTGATTGTGGCGACTGCATTCCAGACGCCTGTAATAACCATTACACCAAGAGGGGACTTACTTCCATCGATGTTTTTTACTTTATAAAGGAAACTTGAAATACGATAATATAATATTAAACAAAACATTCGCTGCATTTGTTTGAAGCTTACATTCAAATTCACATGTATGTAACATTTTACCTGTGGTTTGATTTACAGATTAAACTCCTACACTGTCAAGATGTAATTGGACAAATTTTGTAATCTTAGATTTCAGGAGAAATGTCATTTGCCCGGCAGCACATTTTCCCAATACGTACAAATTGAGTTTTGGAGCATTATATCGCTTTTAATCTCGGTTTTAATGGCCGGAATCTTGTTTGAGGCATGTGTTTTACATTTTCAAAGAAAAATTAGTCTGGAAAATCCGATATTTTTCCCAAAAATTGACTTTTGAGCCAAATACGTACATTTCACAAAATCAAATTTTGACCAGTTTTTGACCATAAAACTCGTTTTTATGTTGATATATTGTTGAAATATGATGAAATCTATGTAAAAATGCAAGTTTTAAGAAATTTTAAAAAATTCAAAAACTGGGAAAATGTTCGTGTTTTCCCCTATACCTTAAGCATTGGGCAGATTTGGCCACCTCGGCCCAATACGTACAAATTGAGTTTTGGAGCATTAAATCACTTTTGAACTCGGTTTTTATTGCTGGAATCTTGTTTGAGGCATGTGTTTTACGTTTTCAAAGAAAAATTAGTCTCCTTAAAGTGCCCTAGGCTCAATTAGCGCCCTCCCCCCTCAATATCATGTTGAGATTGAACAAGGTTAAATTGAGTCGAAATGGTTATGAGGTTGAGTTGATTTGGGCTGAGTCAATAGAAAACAAGTTTTGAGACCTTATTTTTTCAAGTTCCGTTAGTGCGCCCCCATTTGTAGGTGAAAATCCGTTTTTCGTACGTATTGGGCCGAGAACCTGATATTTTGCCAAAAATTGACTTTTGAGCCCAATACGTACATTGTACAAATTCAAATTTTGA
>JXSR01S016284.1:51099-61866 GCA_000969725.1 Ophiothrix spiculata | reverse complement strand
CCTGAAATGTTGACAGTAGAGTTATCTCATCGACCTTGTACATTAAACTCTTAAATTCTACCCTATCTTGTTTTATATAATTATATCAACTAATATGAACAATAATTGTTTCCATATGTTTTAGCCTAGTCTTTTTAAATATAAATGGCACAAAATGACAATAAACCACGTATGTTTCATTAAAATGAGGAACATTCTAGAGATTTTTTCAACAGTTCGGCAACGTTACCTGCATTACATGCAAAACATCATATGACCTTATAATATAACCATACTAGTGAGTTTTTACCAGTCTGAATATTATGAGAGGAAAAAAGGAAAAAGGACAAGGATCAATGTACATATAGACTGAACGTCAATATAAAAACTGTAATCTATTCAGTTTTTCAAATATGTGATACATATTTTTGAATGTGGTAACATTGTTTACATTTTTTCATCTTTTTTATCCTGTTCTATTTTCAAAAAACAAATGTTGCCATGTGCTTTATAAAAAAGGAAATGATGCGCTGGAACTATTCTTGTACCATATTTTTTGATCCCATAAGATTTCATAATATTCAAAAAAAAAGATACACGTACTAAAACTTGTATTGAAAATATGTGTTTCAACTTTTATTCAACTTTTCAAGAGAACGTCCTTTACCTATGTAATTTACTTATTTTTAGTTACTACTGTTGACACCTTATGTCACTTTGTTAAGGCGTTGTTCATTTAGCGGATCGTCATGGTCAAATTACATTATACAAAACTAAATTAGAACATTTTTTAGTGTATAACATTTATCTCACTAAAAACCTGTGACACAAAATTAAACGAGACGAGAAAAAACTTTGGTTGTTATTTATTTGTGTGCGGAACCTTTAGATCTCTTATCTACAATTGATGGTTTTAAGCATAACTAGATTGCTGTATGTACGTATGTACAAGGGGTTGATATCCTTATTATGAGAGATGTTATTACTAATTTAGTGTCTTCAATATTTTGTTGATACAACCGATTTACTAACAACACTTTACATTTTTAAATTCAAGATAAAAAACATCCAATCAACAAAAAAAGAAATTAATAAGTGTCATTACTACATGTAAAACGTCTTACCTTGTGCCACACTTGAAAGTGGGAAACAAATTGTACAAAGTATCGTCCACGTAATATAAAATCCCATCCCAGGTCCTCTTATTATGCTCCTATATCATCAATTAAGAATTACGTTTAACAGATCCAATTTTCGGGCTTAGAATTATCACTCTTGTGGCTTAAGTACGAACATAGTAAAAACGTGTGAAGAGAAATCAGATTGACTCAGTGACTGCGCCTGCAAAGTGCTCCAGTCTGTGTTAAAGCATAGACTCTAAAGTCAAACTTCGCATGACAGTATCATTTTATATATGTTCTAGCGCCTCGCACGATGAGCAACATCAGAGCAATATCCCATTCCATAGAGAAATGTTTTCATGGGTATGATAATTATGAATGATTGGTATAATAGAGAAGTAAATTATTAATTGTAACATGTAAGTCCTCTCTCTGGTTGATAATATTTTTTGATTCGGTATACTGTATATTACAATAAAGAAGGTCAAACAATATAGGTTGAAACAATTATCTGGAATTAAATTTGCGCAAAGATATTGTTGCTCGTTTGTTGAATTGTATATTTTTCATGAAACACATATTTCAACCACTACCTTTTTCAGGAAACCGAGAATGAGAATTTAGAGCTTGAACGAGTTGATATAAGCAAATTTTTAAATCGGTTTGGAGTCAGAGACAATAATTTATCGGTATGTGGTGAAAATTACATATTAATACTTCAAGAGTGGGTTACTCAGATCTCTGAATGTGTTATTCCAAAAAATCAATTTTCGTATACCAATGTACAAGGGTGTTGTTTTAAATATAAAAAAAACTTAGAAATGATAGCCAAATTTGCAACGTGCGTACCATACATACACCGCCAATAGAAATAGATACACATATCCAATATTTCGAATATTCGTGATGCCTTTGATACCCATTCTTAATACCCATGTATTGTCAACCAAAAATAAGAGAAACTAAGACTTGTAAATTAAAATTCTAAAAGAAATAAGATAAACTATCGATTAAATAGCTTCTGCATAATTATATTAAAGACTGAAACAATATTTTTCAGCTACAGACAAATTAAAAGCAATTCTTGTTAAATTGTCCTTTTAAAATGTACACATTTATATATACTACTTAAGTTGTGATGATAAGATTAGGATTGTTAGCTTAATAAAGTATTGCAAAACAATTGCCTAAATGCTATATTGTTTCATATGCATCTCATAGACATTTTAATAGTACAGTTGCATAATTCAATTTAAGACTGTTAACCTAACTTTTGCGACAATAAAATGTAGAACGGTTGTAATAAAGTACATGTTGTTAATAGTATGTTTTTGAAGCAAGAAACTTCAGCCGAACTGCGAGCACTTGAAATATACATTTTTTTTTTACATGAAGGATCTTTCTACAATAAAATAAAGTTAACATTTTGAGCGCTTGAAGAAAATAAAGAACAAAGCAAGAACTCACGCTGCAAGCATAGGAACAAAAGTGTCCAAAAGGAAAGAGTATGATAATTTACTTCTTTAGAAATATTTACTTTGTTTTTATTTTCACCCAAATATAATATATTTTAACAATAGGAATAATTGAGATGCTGATTTGTGGGGGAAAACATAGTGCAATAGAGTAATGATAAATGAAAATAATGAAAACCGTGTTTATTAAAATTGTAAACATCATTTAAACTTAATACACAGCTTTTGAATGTTAACTTTGAAAAAGTATTTCAAAATTATAAAGCATCTGCAGACAGTTTACTCGAATGTATGAACATTATGGTAGCCTAGGGTGTAATCTAATTATGGTATTGTCTTTGTTGATTTAGCTTCATACAATATTGATTGTGATCAAATTAGGTCAGATTATGGCTAACACCCTCAAAGTTGCACTTACAATTTGAAATGCTTCAATGCCAGTGTAGGCTAAGAAAATTAATGAAAATTATGGCCATTAGTCAAACAAATTGCAACAGTAATGATATTTTCAGGATAATATCAGACAAACATATACAACAACTAGTCCAAAATCTAGAAATATCTAGTTGGTGGAACAGTGATTAATTTGCATAAAACGAAATGGCTGCCAAAACAGGGGTTACAATTTCAAAATTGGTTAAATCGTGTTAAAACCATTCTATTGTGTTTCACTAATCACAAAGAATCAGAAATTTACCCATCTCCGATGTATGTTTAAAGAGTTATATCCAGAAACGTGAAAGGTCATATCAGGGGTCACGTGATATGTCCTATGGGAGACCAACATTTCGAAATCAGCAGTAGTAATTAGCAATGGCTCAGATGTACTATTGCTATGGTTACAGATCAAAGTAAACTTGGGTTTTAGATTCCAATGTTATGGTAAATATAAACTTTGTTTTGCCTGATACTATAGCAACCACTGGTCTGGTCTAAAGAACTTTAAACTATTACTTCATGTAGACACTTTTGCGAAAGGAACATTTTGAGACCATTTTGAAGAAAATCGCAATGTTGAATTTTGTGTCTCCCATAGGACCTATTGATCGATTAGAGACAGCTTTACCGATTACCAGGTTACTAACAGACCAACAACTCCTTAGATTTTGTTGCTATATGTTCCAAATTCAAAATAGCGCCCTTAAAAAATTCAAAATGACCGTCAAATTTGAAATAAAGCCATAAATACAGCAATGAAAAACTTGTTTTTACTTCAAAAATCAATGAAAGATGGCTTTGAAAGAACACAAAGACCAATTCTACTTAAACTCAATTAATAACGTGTCTTAAAATCAGGATAGGGCCTATGATCAAGTGACACGATTAGTTCATATAGTTATCTTTTAATAAATACATTTAAAGACTGGATGATTGGCTGCCATTTTGAATCATGACAAAGTAAGATACAAATCAGTAAAATGCAGTGAGATTCTAAAAGATGCATCAAGAAGACACGCTGTACATTTTGATGTACATGATTTTGACAAATTACATACTGTAACAATAGTTGCTTTTTGCATCCATTTTGGCGGCCATTTTGTAAAACTTACCGGAAATGTAAAATGTAAGTATAATTATATAATCACAGCTATAATATTTACTAAAATATTGCAAATTTGCATATGTTTTTTTTTACAAATACATCTTTTCCAGAATGGTTTTGCATATTTTAGGTGCATTTGGAGGCCATTTTGAAAAATTGATTTTTTCAATATTTCCCAAGGGTTGATTTTGGTAAACTTTTTTTTATATTAATACCTTCAGAAAATGCATAGTGGAAGTTTCATTTCTGTTCTCATTATTTTGACCATTCAGTGCAATTTGACTGGACTATAACAAAGTTGTGGACGTTTGTGTGTCTGTGATCTTCCTCATCTTTCTGATTTCACTGGCAATGTTCTGTTTCAGCTCAGGAATAGTTCAGGGTTTTAAGATATACTGTCCTTTAGATAACCCAAAGAAAGTAGTTAGGTGGATTAAAATCATAAGAGTGAGGTGGTCATACTTTGTTTGCCTTGAGCAATATGATCCTTCCATGAAATCGTTGATAAAAACATTTTAATACTAGTATCTGTTTTGCTGTATGAGGCGTCGTTTTGTCATGCGAGGGTCAACAGTGAATGGTACAATGGTTCAACCACTTTGAACTGTCAAACCATCTTGTTATCTTAGGAAGTTACTAATTGCATAATGTTTGGTACCAAAATAATTCCATAAGTCTTCTCTATCGATATATATATATAGAGTTGCAATACAAATGTTGGTTTCAAAGTTAGTAACATTTAAAAATGTGCAGTTAATTTTTGGACACCCGGGTATTTATGGGAATATAAAGAGGTTTGCGTGTCAATTACAAAACTAAGTCTTTGTAAGGAGAGTGTACCAATGGACATGGTGGAAGTTGCAGCATAACCTGTTGTCAATTATATGGCACCAAGTCTTGTTTTATTTGAAAGTGCAAGATTTATTGTTTTGATTAAGGACAAATCAAAAATATTTATGTATCACTTATAAATACCACTTTACGCATGACACTATTTAATTTAAAGAATATTTTTAGGAGACTATTTGCTAACTTGAGGTCCCTTTTTGAAATGAACACTTGAAAAAAAAAGGAAATTTCAACATATAGGTCTATACTCCTACTTTAAACACCTTGAATATGTTAAAGTATGTAGCAAGCAATCAGACTCTGTTAAGAGATCCATAGAGTATCTATTGTATTTTGCAACATTGTGTAAAATAGTGTTTTTGTTTCGTGTAAGAGACTAGTAATGACTGATTAGGACTGATTAAGGCCAAATCAGTGCGTATTTAATATTTTTGTACATGAGTCATTTATGGTTTTGGTTTAAAATTTGGGCAACGTTGGCGCTGGCATATGGACAAACATTAAACATAAGTGCATTTGAATATTCAGCAAGATTGAATATGTTGTAATGATTCGAAATATACGGACCAATTTACTTCCCCTTGTGTTCATACTAGTTTATGTGCGTTAATCGGCTGCTTGCTGCATACTTAAAGAGTAAAAAGTACTTCTTGGTGAGTTTCCTATTACTTACACAGACAGCTTATACGTAAATGAGAAAAAATCAAGAGCAGTGACAATATGCAATAACAGAGCTAAATCAAAACATAAGTATTCTTCGTCGCTTAGCTCGTTAGTCCGAAGGTTTGCTAATCCGAAGCTCAATAACTGGCTTTTCCAAATTGTGATTCAGTCTGAAAGTATAAAGGCTGGCTCCACTAAATTTTAAATACAGCTTGCTTGTCCAATTTTATTTTTTAAATCACAACTTTAAAAACGGTACCGGTATGCTAGTCGGCAATATAACCATTATAGACAATATTATGTCCAGTTTAAAAAATTCAATAACCTTCTATGAAATACTGCATAGTGTTTTCATTTTGATTTTTGATGACATGGGCTCTATTTGTTCTTTATATTTATATTACTATACAGTATCATATTTGAACATTTCATGAATAAGAAATAACAAAGCAAACATCAGACATGAGCACAAGTTCTTAGCGTTTTTTTAACAGGTAAATGGTTACGATTACGTTTATATTTTATTTTTACATTTGATGACAGACAAGTCAACGTTCGGCATTCAGTGCTCTTCAATTATCCTAGTGATCAGATGCAAACACAAAAAAATAAAAACTGATCTGATAACGAGTTTAAAGTAAGTAGGGAGATATATAATATAATAGAGTGCAGAAGTCAGTTACTCTCTGATTAACAAAGTCTCACTAGTAACATGTGTTTCATGTATAATCTCGTAATCCTTAATAATACTCGCTGATGAAATTCCCAAAAGCCCGTTTAGTCTTACATAAGTTGACAGCTCGTGTTAATTCAAAAGATGTTATATATTTTCTTATTCTTACAATTACCTCCACACAACAATAAATTGGTTGCAGTCTTTTTCTTTTCTGTTCTATTTGTTTTTGTATATACACATTAAATTAGCTTAATTTGTTTTCTAGCTTTTTTTTCTTGCATTGCCCAGTTTCAAAGTAAAGTGAATTTGTTCAGGTTTCTATACAACAGAAATAGTAATAATAAAATATAAAGGGACATTCAGAGATTGGTCAAAATCAATCTTTGGGCCTTTATAAATATATGACATAAAAGAATATCATACTATATCTTCAAAAAGGTAACACGTAAATGGTCAATGTCTTCCACACGCTTGTTGGTGGTCAAAGATGGGGTCCATATGTAACATCTCATCCAAACTCAGCCGTAAATGCGGCCTCTTGCATTTTCACGTTTTTAAATATTTGTTATAGACTATGCTGTAAGGATACAAATGACAGCTTTATAAACTTCACTCGATTTCCAGAAGTCAAGTTATGGTCCGTCAAAGGTTGTCAGGGAGTAACACGTGTTACTGAGATAAACGCGTTCAATTATCAGTTAGTCTTATATATTCTGTTGATTGTCCTCAACATAATAATACGAACATATTTCATATTTCTGATCATTCTCTTGAAATGAAACTTTGCTGGTGTTTTGAAGTAAGCACAATGAGTGTGAATCTGTTAAAAATCAATTTCGGCAAATTACGAACTTGACATGCATTTTCAAAATTAAGTTTGCTGCATTTACGACTCGTTTCAATTGGACAGTCACATATGGATGCAAAATAATAAAAGCGTTTTCCTTTGAAACTATCGACATAGATAAAGTACCACAAATGAATTATAACAAAGCAAAACTTTCAAAACTAGGACAACTGTTTCAACGAGATGCTTCCATTCTATTATAAAATGTTTCTTCTTCAAAGTCTCATTATTTCAGTAGGAGTATTTTTTTTAAATCATACACCTTTTTAAGCATCTCGCAAAACTTTGAGACAAACATATAATTCTGAATTAGCTGGATTACTGTTTGATAAGTAAACATTAAGGCATAATTTCACCAGGTTACACAAGTATTGCAAGAAATGCAGACACTTGAAGGAGTTACGTTTTTTCTGAAATGTCAGATAAATATTTTGAAAAGAACAGAACTGTTGAGTTTAAATATAATCAAATTTCCTATAGGTGTTGTAATGAACAATTTTGATTAGAAGTCGATTATCATAGGGTTATTAAGACAGTGTTATTAGTCATAACATCCTGCTGAGAAGAAACAACATGGCAAGGTAATAGTACTAGATGAAATGAAATCATACATAAAACAATGATACATAAAGTGAATATTCTTAAGGAACATTTTTATGAGTTGAATTTAACATCTGACAATAAAAGGTGTTATTTCATTGGTTGTCATTGCTCTGTTACCAAGGATTTTGTATTTGTTATCATATGGATAAAAATGGAACTTCAAGAACTCAATCAACTGCTAAAGGTACAAACTGAACAACCTTATAGTACATATTAACAAATGTAAATTCTAAGACGAATATGGTCATACATCAACAATTCTTGAATTGAACCTAACATGTTTTTATTGTAGAATGTTTATACAAGTTGTGGAAAAAGGCATGTTATAATTAATTTCAGAATTATTTCAATTAATTATGGACTGGTTTCTATTAGTGTTTGCAAATATTTCATTATTGAAAACAACCATCAATTAAACGTGTATGTAAGACTTTTTTTTCGTGAAATTTCAAACATTGTGCAAAATGTGATATGTATGATAATATGTATTCAAAGCAACTACTAACCCGACTTAGAACCTTTTATAGCACAATTATTCTTCAACCCGGAGCCAAAAATGTAGATTCTAGAGTTGCAAATAACATACAATATAATTAATTGGAATGGATCGTCATCATTTTATCCGACGTGTTTCTGTACTTGAAATAACTCGAAGTAGACATTTACTGATATCAGCATGTTTGCATTATTTCAGTGTTATTTTTCGATGAATTGAATGAGTGGATAGTAAAGTTTGAAATGTTAATTAATCGACGAACTTAAAATGCTATTCAGTGTTTGACTTAACTACGGTATTAGTAACAGCAATTATTTGGATATTTCATAAGCCTGGTTTGGTTTAATTTAAAGTATAGGGATTTGTTTTGTAATATTCTAAAAAAAATATCTAATTGATTTATCATTTGTCTGGTTAATATCAATTCATAGGACAGAAAACAATCATTGGGTTAAATACGTACATTGTCAAGATCAAACTCTATTCCTTTTACGTTGACACTGCATCTTTTAAGTTTAATATTCTTAGTAGAGGTACATGATGTTCAGATACAATATTCTCATTGCAAATCAAAACTGACATAATGGATGGGTACATTATAGTGCTAATCCTAATGAAAGCACGTTTGATAAACCGGTACATGAAATCCTCATTGCACACAGGTCTTTAGTCTTTATTACTTAGTAAACTGACATCCGTGAATCAGTCACAGTAAGACATGTGAATCTTTTAAACAGTCTGTCATCAATAACAGCACTCGGCAAACTGATATAGACATACTTTTCCATCAAGTGAAAATGTGGGACGAGTCGTGATCGCGATTGGTGCACAACTTTAAAATTAAAAAAAAAACATGTTAACATGAATTTAATTAAAAATTTTGAAACTGGAATGACTTATTGGTTTGTTAGATGTGTTTGAAAATATTAATGATCAAGGCCTGGATGCGTAATCATTTTGAATACCTGATATGACATACAAAGCGAGAAGTCACTATAGGTTACCGATAACATTGACATAATGTATACCGAGCTCAGCTGCGATCAGTTATGACTCATCATTTTTAATTAATCAACTTTCCTATAAATTTATTGAAAGGGGAAAGTATTTATTTTTATAAGTCAATGTTTGTAAATATATAGCAATGCTTTGTAATGCATGAATGGTTTGAAAAAGGCATAAATAGTATTCTAATTGGAATACGTTATCATGAAAGACACCTGTTTCTAAAAACAAAACAAAAAACACGGATGAATTCCTAACAGTAGGGGTGGGAATGTTTTCCTAATCAGATGTATTCGGTACTAAAAAGTACAGACATGTCAGTAGAATGAAATCTTGAATTGTGGCGGCTTTATTCAAGACGACTGTGATAGCCATTTCACCAAGAGGGAACTTGTTCGTTTTACTTTATAAAGGATACTTAAGATACGATACTTAGATACGATGAACAATATTATACAAAAGATACATCGCATTTGTTTGAAGATTGAATTCAAAATCCCATGTATATCGCTTGTTAACTGTAGATTGATTGACAGATTAAATTCCTCAAATATATTAGCAAAATATTTTTTTTCAAATGTGCACTGTTTTGAGTTTTCTTTCCGACAACCTGTTTAATATCGTATTAATGACGGAAAAAACCCATTTCGACCTTGGATAATACAATAATACCTGTATTTTTTTATTCATAGATACAGCAACTATCAAATAACCCAGCAATTTCTAATAGTTCAGAACGATGTTAAAGAAATCCAGATAAACTTTTATGTTCTGTAAAAAGTATTTTACAAGAAAACCTAGACAAAAAAAAAAGCATTATTCCACGAACCACATTATTACATTCTTAGTGAACATTTTGTCATTAAATTGTGCCATACATTATACCGTAACTCTAGCACGGCATATGAAGTGTTACGTTTATTCAACATGTCCATCACACAATATATCATTACAAAGCAAATATTTACTCTACCCTGCACCATTGGAGTATAACGAGTTCTTCTTTCAAACATCCTTGCTTATCATATTTCTTTTTACTCATTTTCCCTTCCAGCTTGCAAAATATGAACTTAGAAAATTATCTGTATTAATCATATACGCATTTGTTTTTCTGATACATCAAAGCATACGAATTTGGTCAGTACTCTTGAAATTTGATATTTAATTTGACAACTTTGTCGTTCTTGATTAATTGCAAAATCGGCACTCTTATCATTTAATTTCAAATCAAAAAAAAAGGATTATGTCTAAATCTTATTGAAAAATCGAAATTTCTAATTCAATACAGAATAACTAATTTTGTAAGATTTGTTTTAAGATAAATGTTTTTGTTGTATAGAATGATATTTTCTCAAAAATGTATGTTGATAACCTTTTCAGGATATCATTGTTGTTTTATGAAAGGAAAAACACAATGTTTTTTCACTCAGGAACTAATATGATACCTCCACTTTGCATAGAATAAAGTATTTTTCCTAGATATGAACAATGTTCTTAAAAAATATCTATA
>JXSR01S016284.1:14091-27533 GCA_000969725.1 Ophiothrix spiculata | reverse complement strand
ATTTTAGGTGAAATCGTAATCCTTGTTAAACACCATCTTAATGACTAGAAATTCGGGGTAACTCGGGGTCGTGGAAAAATATCCATCTTGACCGGGAAATCTTGAAAAACTACCGGTCCGGGTCGGTCCGGTCTAGAAAAAGATGCCGATTTATAAGGGAGAACATTGCGGATGATAGAAATTTTCATTTGATTTTTTTTTTCATCTGTTACAGCATTTTTCTATGCTTTAAAGATTACAACAGACAATTTGCTGGAAATTCGTATAATTTTGTTTATTTTTTGTTGCCTATTTTCACCAGTTTCTTGAAACGTGTTCTGTCACATTTTTAGGATGAGCTATCACGTATAGTTTATTTGATCATATAACTAATAACAATTAACCCCAAAACTTGGCATTCTACATTAAATATCGAGAAGAAAGAGTCATAAAAAGTAAAATGTGCCGTCAGTGATAAATGACAGAGTAAGAAACTGAGCTAAAGAGAAGGGGAAAAAAGACTACACATACATTTAATGTATGTGTAAGTTTTTTTTATATAGTGTACTTTTTAATTTTTAGAGACTAGAACGTATCCAATGTGCTATATTCCATAAGTATATATCTTAGAAAAAAATGACCGACACATTAGGCACCAATCTGTCATATTATTACAGTTAATAAACAAAACAATAGTTGTGAATATTTTATTAATTTGATGCTTAAGGATCCCCGAAATTGAGCATATTGGGAAGATGTATTCCATGTCTTTTTTTTTGTGGTAAGAATTATTTATTACAAGATTTAAATTTGACAATACGCAACACATCGTATTTTCTGTCATTAGTAAAATCACAGCGAAAATGATTCCAGAGGAAAGAAAGTACTAGATATGATAAAATATAGCCTATGTATACACTGAAAACGTTAAGTAGTCAAAAAAACATGTCTTATTTTACTAATTAAAAATTAGTCACGCAGAGTGATTTTTTCATAATTCATGAAACAATGCTGTAAATGTTTTTGAAATGTTGAAAAACAATTGTTGGTGTTTGTAAACAGTTAATTATTAGTTTATTGATAAATGATAAATTACATCACTAATTAGTGAATATCAAATGCGTCTCTAATTAGTCAATTGACTAACTGAATGATGCAGGACTAATTGTATTTAGTCACACTGACTAATGTAATTCATGATTTGTCATTGCAACGGACTAATTAATGGTAAATATCTATCAGAAATTAGTAATTTAATTCGTCATTCAGTTAGTCCTGCGTCATTCAGTTAGTCAATTGACCAATTAAAGACGCTTTTGATATTTACTAATTAGTCATGTAATTAATCATTTATCAATTAACTAATAATTACCAAACTACAAATTGAACATTTAGAGATGGAAACTATTTTTTAAACATCACAAATTGTTTTTCAACATTTCAAAGACATTTGCAGCATTTTTTTCATGAATTATGAAAAAACCACCCTGCATGACTAATTTTTAATTAGTCAAATAAGACATGTTTTTTGACTAATTAACGTTTTTAGTATATGGTAATGTAGCTATTAACGTATGATAAAATGTTTCATTAGATTAAGGTCTGGTAGTTGGTATGAAATCTGTATATATCCCTTTTGTACTTATGCTGACTTTATTTATTTCTATGAACTTCCCATCTCTAGGAACATATAATGCTATATTGTAAAATTATTCTGCGATTTGTTCAAGAGTTTTGGATGAATATGAAAATGTCAGAAGAAGTACACATTTGTTAATCGAAACACACTTCTAAACAGCCTTTAAGACAGACTAGATTCTTAATTATATCTTGAAGGAAAACGTGCTCTCATTTTGTTCTTTAAATAACAGTTTGGTTTGTTTCACATCTCTAAATTCATCTTCAAGCTTGAACATAAAGACACCATAATGAATCTTCACAGGTATTCGTGCCTTAGGACTGGTCATCACATTCAATATAGATATTAGACTGAACATTTCAATCGCAAGTAGTGTTGGACACGCCACATTTAATTTTTTATCAATAATTCTCAAGAGTCATTTTCAAAAATTAAATCAGAAAGCTTTTTACCCGAAGGCTTAGCAATGTCCAGAACTAAATCAATATATAACCTGAAATTTTGATGATGCCCTATAAGAAATTTTGTTTGTACGTACACTGATCTTAAATCAGCCATGAAAATGCAAATAGTCCTCATGATACGAGAGCGGGAAATCTATATACTTGAGACACTCAACATTAGACCAGTATTCATCCACATACGTGTACTTAAAGTAAACCCATTATGTATATGAATATGAAGAGAGCTAACAAAATTATGTGCAGAATCACTTGACGTTACTGTTTTAAATTTTAATATTTACTTATTATTTATTTATTAAAGGATTCGGGATTGTTTGATCGGGGTACCGCCTTTTATGGCATCGCTTGTTATATGCACAATAATATTTGTATATTTAGAATCAAGAAATGATCAACGGTCTGATAGATTTTATCGCTGTTAAAACATCTATGCTTAAATGTCTATATAAGTACCAGTATCTGTTTTTAAGTATATTCAAAGAATATACTACTATATAAGAGTAGAGGATATGGGAAAAGCAAAACTGAAAGGTAATATTTTATAAAGTCAACAGACGTGACAGATGCTGTCATCATGACATCACACAGATAAACATAAAATCATCTTTGTTGTAAAAACATCATTAACAAAACAATGGTATCAACTATACCGTATCCAATGAAAACGCCTTTAAATATAAATATCCGAATTTGAAAGCAACAATCTGTCAATTATTACAATGTCAAAAAACAATAAAAATTAATATTTGTGACACAATCGAGGGAAATTGCAATTTTGATTTGATTACAACTTGAATGTGGACTTAGAATGCTATATTTTGATTTAAGCCCATCATATTTAGTCATGAGGTTTCCGATGTACATTAATTGTTTGAATCTTAGAACAATGGAAAATAAAGAATCGTGTATATACATAATATTTAACTGAATCAATGAATGAACTACTGTCTTGATAGTGTTCATGTATTTCTCAGGTGCATATTTATTGTGAAAAAATGATATATCAATATGATTAAGGAACAATTAAATTTCCAAGTGACCATAGAGTGGCCATGAAGCTTTGAATAAGATGCTGCTTTATAAACCAATGACATATATGGTTATATGGACATGATGGCTAGCCCCGAAAGGGAGAACCTTGTATATGTAATATATTTTGATTTTATCATTTCATCTGTTACAGCCTTTTTCTATTCTTTAAAATGACACGTTACATGTTGAAATTGATCAAGGCGATCAAAGATTACAACTGAAAATCTGTTGGAAATTCTTGTAATTTTGTATATTGTTGTTGCTTATTTTTTACAATTTTCTTGAAATGTGTTCTGTCGCAAAGTCCCCCTTTTCGAGGTGAGCCATCACATACAATTTATTTGATCATATAACTAAAATAGTTTGCCCCAAAATCTTGGCATTCTACATTCGAGAATTAGGGGGGGGGGGGAGGGGGTTCCAATAACCTCCCCTCTTGGTTAGACGTGTTACAAAAAGAAGCTTGGTTAGATGGGGGTTAAAATTGTGCTTACGCTGACCTTATTTATTTCTATGAACTTCCCATCTCTAGGAACATATAATGCTATATTGTGAAATTACACTGCGATTTGTTCAAGACTTTTGGATGAATTTGAAAATGTCAATCGAAACACCCTTCTAAACAGCCTTTAAAACAGACTAGATTCTTAATTATACCTTGAAGGAAAACGTGCGCTCAGTCTATTCTTTTAATAACAGTTTGGTTTGTTTTACATCTTTTAATCCATCCTCAAGCTTGAACATAAAGACACGATAATGAATCTTTACAGGTATTCGTGCCTTAGGAGTGGTCATCACATTCAGTACCGATATCAAACTGGACATTTTCATCGCACGTAGTGTTGGACACGCCAAATTTAGTTTATATCAAGAATTCTCAAGAGTCATTTCCAAAATTAAATTGGAAACCTTTTTATCCGAATGCATAGCAATGTCCAGAACTAAGCCTATATTTAACTTGAAAAATTGAACGAATGTTAATTGGATGCCCTAAAAGCATTCTGTTTGTACGTACAATGGTCTGAAATCAGCCATGAAAATAAAAATAGTCCTCATGATACGTAAGCGACGAATCTACTTGAGACACTCAACATTTGATCAGGATATCATCCATATACGTGTACTTTAAGTAAACACATTATGGATATGAATATGTACAGAGCTAACACATTACATACAGAATCATTTAACGTTACTGTTTTAAATTTTAATGTGTTTACTTATGATTTATCTATGCATTTGAAGATTCAAGATTATTTGATCGGGGTACTCCCTTTTATGGTCTCATGCCCTATGGTATTAGTTTATTTACCTGGAGAAAGAAATGATCAGCTGTCTTTGTCGGGTGTATATTTATTGCAGTTTAAACATAAATGGTTAAATGTATATATTCACAGTACAAACACCAGGTTTCAAGTATTTTTCAAAGAAAAAAATACTTCAGAGTAGAGGATATGGGAAAGCAAAGCTGAAAGATAATATTTTATATAAAGTCAACAAACCTGACAGATGTTGTCAATATGACATCACACAGATAAGCATCAAATCATCCTTTATGTTATAAAAATATTCATTAACAATACAAAGGTATCAACTTTATTGGTCTTAAACTATTGAGAGTCTTAAATATATTTCAGTTGGATTATTAACAGAATGAAGACAATGTTTGTTTAGTGACAGCACTTGTTGTTTTTATTTTTCAAATTGCAGAAACAAAATATCATAAAGATTTTCATTAACTGTATCTTAATACATGTTATTAAATTATTTTGTTTACTTTAATATTGGTTTAATTTTTTCTGTATTTGATTACCAATCATTTGTTTCAGTCCATGGAGGGGGCACTCGAATATGAACATAATCTGTATGTACCAACCAGTGATAGCAAATAAAGTGACAAAAAGGCTATTCGACAAAATGTTCCCTTTGTGCCCAAAACAAAATGCGTGTATGTCAGATTTTTAAACCGGGGGTCATTCAGTCTACGTTATTAATGTTGTTGCAAATAAGCATATTTTTGCTGCAAGAGTATGAAATTGTTAACCTACAAGCATAGCTAACTTTTATGACATTCTGCCGTAAAAAATTAAAGTGGCTGATTATCGGGGTATTAAGGACTTTCCACTACCCTGGGGTTTCAATATGCAATGCACATTCGTATATTAATACTATTTGATTTATTCAAATTTCCATATTTTTTAATTGTGTAAGTTTACAAGAGTGTAGAGTTTTGTTAGGGCTCAGACGATACATAGTACAAAAAAACATTTTGTCATATAAACCATTTGGCTTGCTAATGAAATAATTGAATTACATCAAACAGATGGTCGAATGTTCGACTGAAACAAATAACATTACTAATACCAGTTATACTGCCGTGATATATAATAGATGTATCAATTTTCATATTCTGCGAATGTCTTTATGTACATCTTTTTCTCTGTGTTAGAGCGTTGCGTTGGTCTTGAAATGAAGAATTTTTCTAGTATAATTTGTTTGTCACCTTCATGCTTTGTAATTATTGTCATTTTTCATATTCACACTTTGGGACATTCTTCATCATAAACAATGTTGATTTTAACTGCAAGGAATCATATAATAGAATCATTGGTCTAGCAGGTGAGAATCTTGTCATATCAGAACATATTAATTCAAATATGTTATTAACTGTGTACAAATACATACATTAGTTAAACATAGTTGAACTTCATTAGTCAATTTAGCATGTTTGCAATCAAAATTTTGGCATTGTTGGAGCCGTTTCATAATGTCCTAGTGGATCAGTCCTGCTTATTTGCACCTTTTGCAATACCTTATCGCCTTTTTCTAATGTCATATAAACCTTATTGTCATTCCGTCGATGCTCTAATTCGGAATAGATACCATCCCTCGGCGAATGATGCATAATAGACCCATAATGAGTATCATGTTCGTTTGTAATACGATAATATCTAATCAGTAATGTTATACCCAATATAAAGAATATTAAAGCTAGGATTGCGGCAACTACGGTTGTGATTATCCAATAAAAGAGAGGCGATGATGTTGCTGAACAAATCTCGCTACTCTCAGTATCACTGAATACTTTACGCGTGCCACCAGATGAAATAATTCCAGTCCCGGATTTATTATCAATATCAAACACAGGCTTAGATGTTAAAAGAGGCACAACATCGGTGACAATTAATTTAGGGTTATATTCAATCTGTAACGGTCCAACATGGCAACTTTGCATTTTATCTGGAAATGCTATACTTGTAACTTCACACTGAAATATATTACCGTTATCTTTCATTGTTGTCCGGTATCTCAAAACTGAGTATATTCTTCCATTTTTTTCATATGTTTCAATGTCTCCTTTAATCGGCTCGCCTGATTTTGTCCATATTGTTTGAAAAATTAAATCAGAAAGCTTTTCACCCGAAGGCAGAGCAATGTCCAGAACTGAATCAATACATTACCTGAAATTTTGAACGAGTATTAATAGGATGCCCTAAAAGAAATTTTGTTTGTACGTACAATGATATGAAATCAGCCATGAAAATGCAAATAGTCCTCATGATACGAGAGCGGGAAATCTATATACTTGAGACACTTCACATTAGACCAGTATTCATCCGTATACGTGTACATTAAATAAACCCATTATGTATATGAATATGATCAGAGCTAACAAATTATGTGCACAATCACTTGACGTTACTGTCTTCAATTTTAATATATTTACTTATTATTTATTTATGCGTTTGAAGATTCGGGATTGTTTGATCGGGGTACCGCCTTTTATGGCCTCGCTTGTTATATGCACAATGATATGTGTATATTTACTTTAATCAAGAAATGATCAACTGTCTGATACATTTTATCGCTGTTTAAACGTCTAGTTTTTAAGTATTTTTCAAAGAATATAATACTATATAAGAGTAGATGATGTGGGAAAGCAAAGCTAAAGGATAATATTTTATATATATAAGTCAACAAACCTGACAGATGCTGTCATCATAACATCACACAGATAAGCATCAAAGCATCTTTGTCATAAAAACATCATTGACAAAACAATGGTATCAACTGTACCGTATCCAATGCAAACGCCTTAAAATATAAATATCCGAAATTTAAAAGAAAAAGCTGTCATTTATTACAGTTTCAATAACAATAGAAAGACTTATTTGCGACATGATCAAGAGAAATAGGCCATTTATCGGCTAATTGCAATTTTGTTTTTGATTACAACTTGAATGTGCACTTAGAATGTTGTATTTTTTCATTTAAGGACGCCTATAGAGTATCATATAGTATCAGTCATGATCATATTAGGACTAATCATATTTGTGTGCCACTTCCCCTGAGTTGCAATGTGCTATGTGCATATCATTATTTCTATCGTTTTAACCTAGTTGCTTAACCCTCGTATTTTCTACTACGTCGTTACCACCACCCCCCCCCCTGTGAAAATGAAATTGACGTGCCAAAAGTGTGGTTGTTTTATACCATAGTATAGGGTAGGGCCTCTTTTTTCTATTGATACCAAAATCATTAAAATCTGTCAAGGCGTTACGTAATTATGACGTCATAAAGTTCTTTAGGCCGGAAAATTTCGCTGAAATCTGATTTTCGGCGAAAATTGGAAAAAAAAATCGCTATAAAAGTTCTAAATTTCGGATTTTCATCGGGTTTTTTGCTAATGAATAAAGACAATGGTAGTTATAGCTTGTTCTGTAAGTTTAAGCTTGTTAGCATGCAGATATATTTCAAAATGGCGACTGTTTATATAGGGGGGTGGTTACCACCCCCCTACCCACGGACTTTGACGGCTTACCCTTCCCCCACCTTAGGTGGTACCCCGACTTTTTTTTCATCAAAATGACCGTAAAAACATGTAGGGGTCACTTTGTTTTGCGTTTTGGAGCAATCGGCGACGATCCGTTAGGGGGGGGGGGGGGAACCACCATCATCCCCCTCCCTCCCCCCCTTTTTAAACAAATTATGAAAAATGTTATGGTAGTTAACCTTTAAGTTAAGTTTAGTTATTGTAGCCTACTATTGACCGTCGAGCGCCACCACCCGTCGGTCGTTAAGTTAATTGAATTACATCAAACAGATGGTCGAATGTTCGACTGAAACAAATAACATTACTAATACCATTTATACTGTCATGATATATAATAGATGTATCAATTTTCATATTCTACGATTGTTTTTATGTCCATCTTTCTCTCTGTGTTATAGCGTTCGTTGGTCTTGAAATTAAGAATATTATATAGCATTGTTTGTCACCTGCATGCTTTGTAATTACCGTCATTGTTTCTGAGTCCATTTAAAGTTCACACTTTGGGTTGTTCTTCAAATCATCAAATCTAATGTTGATTTTAACTGCACGGAATTTATAGAATCGTTGGTCTAACAGGTGAAAATCCTGTCATAAAATAGCAGAACATATTAATTCAAATCTTTATTAACTGTGTACAAACACATACATTAGTTAAACATAGTTGAACTTTATCAGTCAATTTAGCATGTTTACAATCAAAATTTTGGCATTGTTGGAGCAGTTTCATAATGTCCCAGTGGATCAGTCCTGCTAATCTGTACTTTTTGCAAAACCTTATCACCTTTTTGTAATGTCATATAAACCTTATTGTCATTCCGTCGATGCTCTAATTCGGAATAAATACCATCCCTCGGCGAATGATGCATAATAGACCCATTATGAGTATCATGTTCGTTTGTAAAACGATAATATCTAATCAGTAATGTTATACCCAATATAAAGAATATTAAAGATATGATTGCGGCAACTACGGTTGTGATTATCCAGTAGAAGAGAGGTGATGATGCTGTTGAACAAATCTCGCTACACTCAGTGCCAGCAAATACCTTACGTGTGCCACCAGATGAAATAATTCTAGTCCCGGAGTTATTATCAATATCAAACACAGACGTAGATGTTAAAAGAGGCACAACATCGGTGACAATTAAGTTAGTTTTATATCCAATCTGTAACGGTCCAACATGGCAACTTTGCATTTATCTGGAAATGCTATACTTGTAACTTCACACTGAAATATATTACCGTTATCTTTCATTGTTGTCCGGTATCTCAAAACTGAGTATATTATTCCGTTTTGTTCATATATTTCAATGTCTCCTTTAATCGACTCACCTGATTTTGTCCATGTTAGTTCAACTTGAGGATTCGCTATTTCAGAACTACACGATAGTTCTATTTCCTCACCTGCACGGACGGTAGCAAGTTCATACGGGCTGCATATAGGGTCTGTTTCAACAGGGAAATGGGTGATTTCAAAATCAATAAATCCAGTTTTCAAGATTTGATTATCCTCCTTGTTTACAATTTTACAAGTATAACGTCCCCTATCCTTATTTCCAACGTTCATGATAGTCAAGAAAAACACAGTCGAGCCATCAATTAGTTGTCGTTCAGCAAGAAACATATCATCAGAACCGGTAAACACGATTTGATCAACGAAAAGCTTTTCGAACACTCCACCAACTTTCCTCGTCACAGTAACTTCATGTAGCGGCTGTAAATTCCACACCTGGCAATGTAAACTGAGTATACCATGTTCTTCTACCGGATTCAATGGAGATGTGACTTTTAGAACTGGTTCACTAGCACTATATGCCATCACGATGTAGTTCAAAATTAAAGCACATAACATATTTATATGATAGCTACTGAAATACGACATTTTTGTTAAACAAACTGTCATGTTTCGGAAATTTAAAAGCATTAAAAATGCAAAATAGGATTCCCAAATGTGACGTTATGCTCAGCTTTCAAATAATATTGCACAAAAGCAACTAATTCTGTAGACAGAAACAGCATTTTGATTTCTTATCAGAACATTTAGCATTCACCTTGTTGAGTGTGCCGTGCAATGCAAGCACCATCCGCTCACAGCAGTCATTATAGAAACAATAAGCCGGTTTCTAAAACTGGTGGTATTTTTCAAAGCCACTCGACCTGGACATTGAAGATGTTTTTCATGTATACAAAACCTTATACTGAAGTCCCTGGAGGCGGTCATCTAAGTCGCGTTGTCTGTTTTTGTGGGCACTGAGCACATCCACACAGATTGGTGGGCGGGGACAGTTGAATATTGAAATTCATCAAAGTAACCAGTGCTTCTATTTAATAGTGAATTTACGTTTGTAAGCGTCTCATTGTTTTACAGATACACAGATGTAGTGTTTATGTATAAGCTTGTTAAGAGGTTAAAAAAATGTTTTTTCTTGATATTTTCATTATGTTAAAATACAAATGACAAAAATAGTGAAGCAATACAATACTGATATAAATTTTATAATAAATATATGCTGAATTTGATTTGTTATTGAAGTATTAAACTAATATGTCAAGATTGAAATCGTCTGAAGTATAATCTACAGTATACAGAGAGTTATTTACTCGCGCCTAAAATGATATAGAAAATGCAAATAGCCTTCGGATTAGAATGCAATCACGGAAGAAGATCAATGTAATTATAGAAACTGTGGAAACTGTCACTTGTAGTTATTTACTGATAATCTTGTAAATGTGGTTTATAGATGAGTTATCGCGTTGTCTTGGTCATGATTAATGACAAGGAAAATAGCTAATTGTGTGAGGAGATAAATACATTAGCATGAAAAAGATGCTTTTATCCAACCGTTTTGTAAATACAATATCTAATCTTGAAAAAAACACCACTGTTTGATCTAACATTACATACTACTAAATCTGTACATAAATAGTAAGATATATATATATACACATGCATTTGGTTGAGCGTTGTCATTTGCAAATTGAAGAAATTGGTTTAAATAGTCATGAAAATACCAAGGCATTGTTGTATAGAGTTATACAGGATTCCACACTTTGTAGCAACTGATTCCTGCAAATGTGTTTGCTTAACAAAAATTACATTCTATTAAAACAACATGTAAATTAAGCTTTATTCGTTTAATTAGATACATGGATACATATGTGATATCGTATTGACATGATTATGCTAAGGAATATAGTTAATCGTATGACGAATTAGAGACATTAGTATGACACAGAGACACAGATACTAATCTTATTATAGAGATAATAGTGAAAAATGAGACACAATGATTGATCACACATAATTTATGAATCAATAACTCGAAACATAAAACAAAGCATTCGTGATAGTAGTTGGGGAAGACAAAAAACCTTTTGGAGGATTTGCAACTGAAAACCAGGTAAAATATTTAACTAACTAAAGTTTTTTTTTAAATCTACATGTTCTAAGCGGATTGTACAGATTTGAATTATTAGTACCTCTGCCCTTAATTCACACAACAAAACTTTGGTTCTATTACCTAAGGGGCTGCTTCAAAACTCAACTGGCGGTTGTCTTCCGGTTCCTGTCGGTTTTGGGCGGTTGGCTTTTGTTTGTTTCAGTTGAACCGCCCAGAACCGGGCGGTTGTATTTTGAAGCGACCCCTAATAAGACATACTTACAAATAGAAAGGAAATCATTCTGATAGATTACCTAAAATTAACATGAAAAATGTGGTATGTTGATGCAATAGTTTGTTGCAGTTATCATAAAAAGCTGATTCTTAAGATAACCAACAAGGCAGACAAGAAACAGACAATGCTGGATTCTGTTTACGCTTTTTTTTAGATGTTTTGAAACAAATATAAACATTGTGTACTTGATTATTGAAGAAAAGCCCACCGTCGGTAAATTACAACTTTGTATTTACGGCTGGTTCGCGATTAACAAATATATTGTGATATGGAATGAAAATGTCTTTTTTTATTTTACTTTGGGGTTTTCTGCATTTTTTTTCTGCACCTATATTATACAGAGTGATATTCAATAAACGTTAAATATATTTTTTAAATCTTTCATAGATATAATGCATGAAGATAACCAACGATGGAGAAGCTACAAACCAGATGAAAATGCACAATCTCATACAGTTCTTAATCTAAGATAGAAGACTCCGCTCTGGTTTCCATTGCATGATAATAAAGGTAATGCAAAAAAAAAAATCAGTTTGTTTTTTAGCCTATTTCTGTCAAGAGAAAATAAACAAACACTATATTGGTAAGATAGGACGCAGGTGGTTTTGAAGATGAAATTCTGATGACTTCTAGATTAATATAAAGAGAAACTGTACTATGTCATTTGTTACTACAAGATGCGTTTTGTATGTTGACATACACATAGTGGAAGGTATCCGTGATGTCATTAAATATTTAAGGCTTAGACTGAACCGCTGGTGTGGAATAGGAAATTGGGAAATCACTTCAGCTTATCATGCTAATACATAGTCAAAACACATAGCTGTAACTTCAGCTCTTACAAAAACATATACCAAGTTCAGTTTAATCTACAGATTATTTGCTTCTTCTCGTATATCCATTATGCAAATTAGAGATATCAGCATTACACGCAGTTCAGAATGAGTGGTTAACATTGAACCTGTAAAACAAACTGTGGCGCCAATGCTGAAAAATACTGAAATGAGCATGATCATTTTTCAAGGAAAATATTAATGTAATGCTTTAACAGTTAAAACTGCAAACTCGTTTAAATTTCAGAAACATATGCTTCTTTATATGGTTTTAAAATAACTATTATATCTTGAATTTTGACAAAATCTGTGAAAAAAATTGGAAAAGGTTACGCTAAAATTAACAAAAATATTATGGTAAACGGGCATGCGTAATAGTAATTTGTTGAAATTTGAATAAATATGTTTCTAAAATCATGAAAATAGGTATAATGGTTACAACTTGAAAAATGATAAAGCTGTGGTATTAAAGTTTTTGAAGAGGAATAAATTATGAAGTTCAATATATCCAAATGCTACAGTTTTTTGCAAAAGATTACCAAACACTGGCCGATATACAAAAGAATAATCTACATTAGTGTATGTACGTATGTACGTGAGTTTAATGCAATATTGCCAAACTGTGGCCGGTGCACAACAGAAGAAAATATATGAATGTAAGTAGATATTTCCAAGAATATGAAACATAAAATAAAATTACCAATCAGTCCTTGTCAAAACAACTCCATCATAGCGCAAATGATACATTTATGATCGCTAAATACAAAACAATAATTGGAATAATATTTTTGAGTGTTAACATATGAAAGTTGAAGTGCATCAAATTTGCTTAAAATAACGTTTTATATTTTTTATATAAATTGTCTATCACTTTTGCATTCTTCGTACCTATACATGTCGTATACTAAAGATTATGTGGGAAGTCACGGATTGCTTGTCTATTTTTAAACTCTATTAGATTACTGTTGCCCTTTGAATCCTACAAC
>JXSR01S016280.1:109931-124786 GCA_000969725.1 Ophiothrix spiculata | reverse complement strand
CCACAGCTTTACGTGACTGTCCGACCACGGAGCAAGTAGAGTAAAGTTTCTTGCCCAAGGAAACAAGGAGACGAAAACTGCCCAGCCCGGGGCTGACACCATATATTTTTTTATTTTTCTCTTACTGATTGCATAAATGTTGCTCACCGAATGCCAAAAATCATATTCCCAACCAATGAGCCCTCATATTTTTGTATTTTTCTCCCAAATGCCCAAAATCATGCTATCACCCAATGACCTCACATTTTTTGAGCCTCTTCTATCACTGAATGCCCCAGCCTGTCTGAGCAGTGAGCAGGGAATTTACACCGGTATGCATTTCATATTTGTCTGCCCCAGGCTAGGAAGAGTATTTTTTATGTATCATGAAGGAGTTCCATCATTTTAATTCTAAGATTTCACTTTTTCCCAGGCATGACAAATTTTTGGTGTTACAGGAAAAACGTGCACCAATACAAACTTACCATGCACTGTGATTGTTTTCTCAAAAATGAAGAACATCATACCTGCCAACTAGTAATATTTAATCATATTCAGTAAGATTTATGACAGCAGAAAATCTTACTAAAAATATTTCTGAATCCGAAACTACATAACTTTTTTGTACTTTTGTGTGTAAAATCTACTTTTTAGTGAAATAATCTACTTTTTTGATGCTAAGTCTATTTTTACACATTTACAGGTTGGCAGGTATGAAACATGTGTTGAAATTAGAGACAAAATTGTTAATTTTTGTATTATTCCTGTTGGCAGCTAAGCTTTGCTGTTCCGGTGATTCGGCTTTATATTAGGTATACGAGGGGGTATCAAAAAGTTTTAAACTTTACCCATAAGAAATGGCGCCAGGAACAAAATTTCATTATGAGATACTTTAGGCATCTTTACATAGTCAATGTGCAAAGTAACACATTTCTCCCACTTTAACTGATTGTCTACAGACCATTATTGTAGGGATCCTCTTTATTGAAAAAATCTGATTTTAGATTTCAATGAAAATCAACATTTCCAGGTCAGTCATGTTTTATTACACAATTGTGACGTCATTCATGGACCGATTTCCATAATTTTGGTATCAATGGACAGAGAAAACCCTACCCATTACTATGGTATCAAACAATTAAACTTTAGTGGTGCCAATAAGATTTACTGGGCCATATAACCCTTCAAATGGAAGGAATCAATTACGCCGCATGTCTCAATTTCCTCAATGCAGCTTATGTTTTAAGCGGGTAGGTTGATGACATCAATCACCACCTGTAAAGAAAGTAAAACTACCTATGAGACAATTTTTGCACCATAATGTACATGAAGACAAGTGACTATTCTGAAAAAATTTCATTGATATTGATCAATCCATTCTTGGTAAAGTTTAAAACTTTTTGATACCCCCTCGTACATTAATGATTCTATTGACTTTCTCAAAGTTTTGAAAATCATGGGCAATCTCTTTAAAGCAATACTAGAAGATTTTGATCAAAAATGGTTTAAAATAAAAACAGCATGAAATGGAGGAATGTGACTATCTAAAAGTGTTTTCATGTGTATTTTGTGAAAAAATCGTTTGCCACCAAAAAATGGATCAACAGCACATGCATGATTTCCTATACTAATGCATGTGGAATAAAATTCGGGATCCCGAATTTAATTCAACAAATGGCCATAACATAAAAAGTAAGCATCTTTGAGCCAAATCGTTTGGAGGGTATTCATGTCTAACAAAAACAAACCCAATAAGCCCAAAAAATCCAAAGTCATGGGTGACAGGGGGCGCTTCATTTTAAAACTTTATAGTATTGCTTTAATTTCATTACACTTGTTGTTAAATTTAGCACAAAACCTTTACCTGATTTCAACATCATTCCACCACATATGTATAAAGACTTGGTCAGTGCAATCACAATATTAAAAGGGGTCATCATTTTACATGAAAGATATCTGTGCTATTAATCGTGCTAATCTGTGTTGAAGTTATGACCCCTTTTAACATCCAATTCAATTTGATGTTATAAGTGGTTATAATTTTATATGTAAGATATATATGCTAATTGGTAAATCTGGAAGGCATTGCTTGCTAGTGTCAACTTGTGAATTTGAACTGGTCCTATTTTTGTCTCGTGTGGAAACACGAGACATATAAGAGGCCTAGATTCTAGGTCTGTGTGTGAGACTAATGGTGCATTCAGAGTCCAACAATTTCACAGCGATTTCATATCGCACGTCGTCTTTCGACACACAGTCTTTACACACGCTACGCATGTTGAGCTATAACATTTGTGACCCGTCATATCGAAAGGTACCTTAAGGTCGGCATGGTAAATTAGGAGATACAGAGAGGCCATTGAAGCTTAGCAAAGTCAAAAATCACATCCAAGGTCGAATTTTTAAATTTCATCTGAAACTTAACCTTTCAAGTGTATTCTATCATATTAATCAGGTACGTTACAACATCAAAAACATTAGCAAAATGTGTTAAAAACCAAGATAAAAATCTTCTTCTTTTTACTCAGTATAAAAACTTTAAACTCGATTTTCTCAGAACTATAGTTTTCCGAATCAGCCCGATGCCTTTTACCAATCTGGATGTAACTTTGTAACCGACAATCAACAGCCAAAAGCAAGGTGTCATTTTAAAGCTTAAAATCTCAGCTTTTAGATGAGACCAGAAAGTCAATTTTGATTTTGGGACCCTTAAGGTACCTTGCAATATGACGGGTCACATTTGAAGACTACATATCGGTAGACGTTGAGCGATGTTGCAGTGATGAAATTGCTGGACTCTGAACACACCATAAGAATCTTAAATTTTCAGGAAAAAAGTTAACCTTTACTACTTTTTTATTGCTGCAAATTTAAGTATACGAGGGGGTATCAAAAAGTTTTAAACATCACCAAGAAGAAATACAGCCAGGAACATAATTTTATTATGTGACCCTCAAGTCATCTTTACATAGGCACTGTGCAAAGTAACACATTTCTCCCACTTAAAATTGACTGTCCACAGACCGACTTTGTAGAGGTCCTCTTTTAGCCCAAAACATCCACATTGTACTTCGCTGAAATCAACATTTTCAGGTCAGCCATGCTTTATTACATCGTTATGCATTCATATGTTGACCAATTTCCATAAATTTGGTATCAATGGAAAGAGGAGACCCTACCCTATACTATGGTATCAAATATCTTAATTTTAGATGTGTTGTCATAGAGTTACTGGGCTGTAACGCTTTAAATGCAGCAGTAATTTAATCTTGCCACATATCTTTAATTTCTCCATGCAGTTTATCTGGTTAGCGGAGGCAGGTTGTTGACATCTATCGACACCTGTATGGAAAGTATAAATGCCATTGATTTCATTTTTGCACCATAATGTACACAAGGACGAGTGACCATCCTGACAAAAGTTCATCAATATAGCTCCTTCCCTTCTTGGTGATCTTTAAAACTTTTTGATACCCCTTCGTAGAATCAAGTACTGCAAATTTAGTGATAACAAATTTGATTATCTATGCATGTGAAACATTGCATAGATGTTCTTCTCCTGTTGGTGTAGTCTTCTCCTTCTCCTGCTTCATAAGACGCTTTATAAAATCACCCCTTACTCAAAAAGTACATGAGCCCCAAGGACCAAACTTGGCACACATATGGCCTATCATAACTAGAGGTAGTGCCTTTTGGTAGACTTAGGCCCAGGGGCCCAAATGTTTATTTATAAAATCACCTCTAGCGACCAAACTGTAAAAGACTAAACTTGGTACACATGTGACCCATAACTAGAGGTAGTGCCTTTTGGTAGTCTTAGGCCCGGGGGCCAAAGGCCTTAGGCCCCAGGGGCCCAAATGTATAGTTATAAAATCGCCTCTAGCGACCAAACTATGAAAGGTACAAGGACCGAACTTCGTACACATGTGGCCCATGACTAGAGTGCCTTTTGGTAGTCTTAGGCCAAGGGCCCCAAGGCCTTGGGCCCCTGACCCAAATGTATATTGATAAAATCCCCACTAGCGACCAAATTGTAAAAGGTACACAAACTAAACTTGGTACACATGTGACCCATAACTAGAGGTATTGCCTTTTGGTAGTCTTAGGCCCGGGGGCCAAAGGCCTTAGGCCCTAGGGGCCCAAATGTATATTTATAAAATCGCCTCTAGCGACCAAACTATGAAAGGTACAAGAACCGAACTTGGTACACATGTGGCCCATGACTAGACGTAGTGCCTTTTGGTAGTCTTAGGCCCAGAGGCCTAAGCCCTTGGGCCCCAGGGGCCCAAATGTGTATCTATAGAATCACCTCTAGTGACCAAGCTATAAAAGGTATGAGGACCAAACGTGGTAGATATGTGCCTAATGACTAAAGGAAGTGCCTTTTGGTAGACTTAGGTCTTAAGGCCAAAGGGCTTGGGCCCTAGGGGCCCAAATGTATATGTATAAACACAAAGGTATAAGGACCAAACTTGTACACATGTGGCCGTTGACTAGAGGAAGTGACCTTTGGGAGTCTTGAATTTCTTTGAATAGTATTGGCCCTATAAAGGCCTATTGTCTCCCTAGGGGCCAGCACATGCATAGATGTTCTGGAGTTGTCTAGTGTTCACTTCTTTGCATGTAACCTTTAAGGCCTGGGGCCCAAATATAAAATCACCTCTAGCGACCAAACTGTAAAAGGTACAAAGACTAAACTTGGTACACATGTGACCCATAACTAGAGGTAGTGCCTTTTGGTAGTCTTAGGCCCAGTGGCCCAAGGCCTTAGGCCCCAGGGGCCCAAATGTATATTTATAAAAATCGCCTCTAGCGACCAAACTATGAAAGGTTCAAGGACCAAATTTGGTACACATGTGGCCCATGACTAGACGTAGTGCCTTTTAGTAGTCTTAGGCCTAAGTGTATCTATAGAATCACTTCTAGCGACCAAGCTATAAAAGGTGTAAGGACCAAACTTGGTAGATATGTGCCTCATGACTAGAGGAAGTGCCTTTTGGTAGACTTAGGTCTTAAGGCCAAAGGGCTTGGGCCCTAGGGGCCCAAATGTATAAGGTGGGCACGTCATAAGGTGGGCACCTTTTCCATAACAGGGTAAAAATATGCTTAAAACTTATGTTTTGATATATCATAGATATTGATAGGCTCTAACAGTTAACACCCTTTTTAACCATAAAACATGTTTATTTTTTAAGATAATCCTTAATTTATTGTTAATTAATACATTGCCGTCAATGTAAATCTCAATTTTCAAACGTGTTTTTTTCAAATTGGATCTAGATTTCTAAAATGGCTGTATTTTGTTTATTTTATGCGGCATATTTACCAAATTTTCAGGATTTGTTTTCAATGTAATGATACTTCAAATTAAATGATTTAAAATATTTCATTTTCATAACCTCGTACCGCCACCCCTGGCACTTTTCATTGCAACTTGTGCCATTTTCAAATACAATGAAGTATGATTTCAAATGTCTCTGCACTGAAAGTATATTAAATTAGGCTTAAAATGAGCTATCGATCACTGCTGTAGGGCAAGGGGTTGTGAAATAGCAATAAAATTTATGTCATAATTTTTGAAAAAGCGTTATTCCCCCACCCTTTTTGGATACCCAACTCACGACAAGCCACCATATGTATAAACACACCTCTAGCAACCACAAAATAAAAGGTATAAGGACCAAACTTGGTACACATGTGGCCATTGACTAGAGGAAGTGACTTTTGGGAGTCTTGAATTTTCTTTGAATAGTATTGGCCCTAGGCCCTATAAAGGCCTATAATTGTGTCCCTAGGGGCCAGCACATGCATAGATGTTCTGGAGTTGTCTAGTTTTCAACTTCTTGTAATGTTGTTGAGCAACATTTTACATAAAAACTACATACAATAGTTTATGCCATGCCCGGGGGTGGGGGGGGGGGGGCTCAAAGGAAAATGTGGTATGCATGCTTGTCAGAAAAATAACGTCAAAAAAGGGTTGAATTTTACCTGATTGGCGCCGTCGACGTCTTTAGAAAAAGTGGTGCCTTTTAGGGTAACTTTCGACATCAGGTTGGCTATTCTAAGATTCCAAGAAATAACTATACAAAAAAGTTGCACTTGTGCACTTTTACTGTTAGTTAATTTGTTTTCTTGTTATTTTAAGTCAGTGCATGTGCCCGGGTGCATGTGTTATAGTTAAAACATGATTCAGATCTGGATGAAAAATTTAAATGAATTACTATGACTTTAATGAAGACATTGTCTGATTGAAAGTGCTGTGTCCACCTTTCTTTTCAACTGCTGGTAAAGCAATTTTGTGAATTAAAATTAGCAAATTGGATGGATTTTTGTACCATATTGGGCCATATGACATTTTCATACATCAAAAGAAACTCAATACGAGTCTTTGATCAAAATCCATATTTTCAACATGAAAACATAACACAGGTTAACAGTGCAGTGATGTCGCGTAAAAACTTTGCGATCCGCTAGGCTACCCTTGGTTGTTCAAGTTCCATGTGAAAATTTGCAGTAAGATCTCTGCAAATACTGTATCATTTTGAAAATCATGTTTGTTTGCTCTGAGGTTTGCATTAACTGAAGGTTTAGAGCAGGGTATAGAAAAAATAAACCTTTCTGGGATCTTTAATTGTGCTGATGATACTTTTCTGTGAGATTTATGAAAAAATGCACGAATCGTGCTTAAAACTCGCTTGTTTTTAACAGTAATTTGACATTCACCCAAAAATTTGGCTCATTTATTTGTACTTCATTATTCAATATTGCCAGAAAAAATCATCTGTCGTCAGAAATTCTTGTGACTTAAATTATTATCATATTAATTTACTGATTTTTTTCTGGTACTTTAAGGACGATCGCGTTTTTGTTTTTTAGATTTTACCCCATGTAAATACATCTCTAGCTATCTTTTGAAAATAGTCGGTGACCCCATATTTTTTTCTTGATTTGACATCCACTTGACATTCCCAATTGACCAGCAATATATTAAAAAATTCTACAGGTTACAAATATTTGAAAAATCAGCATTTTGTGGTATAGGAAATCACACGTAAAAAGTTTTATCACTGAAGGCCCGTTGGCTCGGGAGCACTCGTAGCTACTTGTTACTATTTCGCGCCACTTTTGGCGCTTATCGGGAAGACAATGCGTAAAAACTGGTGCGTGCGTTGCGTGTTGCATATTAGGCGCAAAACTTATGCTTAGATACCACGCGCACGTTTGGTCAAAATCATCCCGCGACTGACCAAGAACTGATTCTGTAACGCTGCCACCTGTTGGTGGAAATGAACATCGCGATCGTCTTTAACTTTGTTTTTGGGAACGGCGCGGCCGTGTTACTGTGGATTTCGAAGCCCTGGTTTAGATAATCCATAATTTCATTCAACAGATTCTCTATTGCATTAACGACAAATGGTCAATCGGGTCTATGATACTGTCTCTTTCAAGCAATGCTGTTACCCATAACAGAAACCTGGCAGAATTTGGTGTCACATTATCATGCATGATATTTAAAGGGGATTGGACAACATTTTGAAATTTAAATTGCGAATGATTTACTCTTCATATGTTTGAAAACAAGAGTCAGTTATCAGATATTGGGAAAATTTTGATCAAAACCTTCAGAAAAGTCAAAAATTTGAATTTTGTTTTGTTTGCCAATTTTGGGTATGAGGCTATTCTCTAAATGTATTTATTGATGCAATATATCAAGAAAGAGACAAACATTTGTTTGTAAAACCGTCCTTTTACATCTTATATTGTATTTCAGCTGGACTGTTTCAAATGCATTTTTCGTGTACTTTGTGCATAGTAATATATATATTGGTCTTTTTATAATATGTTTTCCTTTTTAACTTTTGTGAAGTGCACCGAGGGATTTGTAATCCATAGTGCGCTATATAAACGCAGTTTTTATTATTATTATTATTATTATAATATTGCAGATAAATCAAAACCTGAAAAGGCCAATTTTGAAAATTGAACTATAGAGGGCAGTATTTATCTTTGTCGACAACGATAATTAAAAATAAAAGAATATCTAAAATTTTTGATATATAGGATTTGAATTTGACAACGAAATTTTGCATGCTGTTATTATAACCGCTAATACTTCAAATAATGCAAAAATCTCAAAATGCTTGGGGAAAAGTTTGGGGATGATGCTGAACTTGTCCAATGCCCCTTTAAATCATGCCATCTGTGTACTTTGGCAGTGCTGTCATGTTAATGCAATAATGGCTAAATTAAATTTGACAATTTGATGCCACAAGAAGGCTACAAGAAGTTAAATGCAACTTTTTTCGGCTGTTTTTTAAAAATGATTTGGAAACAAATGGGCCTTGTTCTAAAGCGACATAATCTCCATCAAATGGTAGATTGTGTTGTATAGAGAATTGTTTCCCTAAACAAAAACTCATTTTATGCAGGAGATATCCCGACAACAATTCAAGTTCTGTCTTGACAAATTGTTGTCATCCATGGCCTAATTTTTTGGTGACCGTATATATTGCAACTTGTATCTGCTTAAAATTATCCAACTTTTGTCCATATTTTTTGAAAACATGAATGAATTGCAGACATGCCAACCTCTCAGATCACAAAAGAGTATTTTGCAACTCCAAAAAGAGTATTTTTTACACGAAAAGAGTATTTTACAAGTATGTTCCAAAGAGATGAACATTATCCAACTTTAATGAATTTTCCAAAACACAGGGTTTATAGGAGCAAATCCCTGATGGGGGCACAGGGGGCAAGCACCGGAAGCTCCTGGATTTAAGCAGTTTCAGATGCCTTTGGATGGGTTAGAAAAAGTAAATAATGTGATAAAAAAATCTGTGAAAATGATCCGATATACACATTTCTTACTAATTTTTTTAAAATAATTTGGTTGGGTCGAGGGGGCATAGCCCCCAAAGCTTCTGGCTTTTGAATTAAATAAATTTTAGCCATTATGAATCCTTTTTGGAGCTGTAGGAAGACCCCTTTTCAGTGAGTAAAATCAACTTACAAAAACTGCATTTTCAACATATTGCAGAGAGCTTCTGCACATCTATCAATACAGGAGAGGCCATATCAATAGGTAAAGTAACAGGAAAATGTTTTACTCAAGGGTATTAGTGAGTTCAAAACTAAGCGAAGGTCTGCCTTTATGAACCCCCCTGCAAGGGCCCAAATCTGCTTAAGGGGACCAGTTGGGGTCAACTCTACTCCTGGGGATCCCCTTTGAAAAGTGGATGTAGTTGTAAAGAAACAAAAACACAGTAACTTGAATTTTTGACTTTATTTAAAAAGTTGCTTCGTTTAGCAGAAAAAGGTTTTTTGTATCTAATATTACTATACATTTGTACAGGATTGTACATTTTAAAATTGGCCTCCTGACCTTATGGTAGATCACAATTGGCCGATTTCAATATATATAATGGGTTTTGCCATTATAATAATTTAATAATATTTAGCATCTGTACTTGATTTTTTTTTTCGGGTGGGGGGGGGGCGCAATCATTACTTATATCCAACATAGTGTAGCATATGACTCATGCAATCATATCATCCATGCTCTTATCATCTCGCGATTAGACTATGGAAACCCACTTTTGGTTGGAACTACAGACTCTAATTTCACTAAGCTTCAACGCATACAAAACCGTGCTATCCGTCTCATTTTTGGTCTAAAGCGCCGTGATCATGTTTAATCATACCGATCTGAACTGCACTGGTTACCAGTAAAGGAACGCATAAACTTTAAACTGCTCACACACATATTCAATTGTATTAATAACACTGCTCTTATATATTTGCGTGATGACATTTGCCTACTTTCTGCCATAGATACTGGACCTCGCCTGCTTCGCTCTTCACGTGAAAAGACAAGACTGAATGTACCACATACAAAACGCAGCTTTGGGGACCAGTCATTTTCAGTTGTCGGTCCCTGTTTATGGAACAATCTCCCCCAGCATATTCGGGAGGCATCCACGCTCACTGGTTTCAAGTCTCTTCTTAAATCTCATTTGTTTCCTCATGATTGACATTCTGGTTTTGATGATGCTTTTGGTTATTATCTGTAGTTTTGATTGTAACTGTTTTTAGTTTTTAGTTGTAAGTTAAATTGTCATGCGCTTTGAATATTTTTGATAAGGTGCATTATAAGTACTATATGTATGTATGTATGTATGTATATTGACTCCCATCACCTTGATATAAGCGTACTAGTTGGCATGTCTGGAATTGCTGTAAATGCAGAAATGATAAATATTCCAAGATGACAGTTAAAGCAGATTAAGGTCTGGCAGACTAATTCTATAGGAGGTCCACAACCACAGTTTTTCACTAACTTGAATAATTTTTCCAGCATACATGAGATTGAGAATGCAAATTCTTGTTGAGTTAGCCAATCAAACTCAGTGATAAAAAAAGAAAGAAAGAATTCTTTAGGCTAATCGTCAAGGATAACCCAAGAAAGTCTATAATGAAACTTATTTCCATTGGGATCCAAGATCTTTCTTTAAGTAAATCAGTTTTGAATGCAGAAGGAAGACCGGAGTACCCGGAGAAGAACCTGTGGAAGCGAGCATGGACTGAAAACCAAATGCACATACAGCGCCGGGACCGGGAATCGAACCCAGGACTCAGTGGTGCAAAGCAAGGAAATTACCGCTTCGCTAACCCGCTTCCCAATCATGTTATAAATAATCACACACTTGTTTGATTCACTCTGTATTCAACATCAGTCCCCGTACTTGTTGTTTCTTTTTAGATTGACAATGTCGACAAACCTTCGTGGCAAGCCCAGATCTCTGGCAAGAAAACGTGGCAGCTAATTCCTCCACCAGAATGTGAAGATGTCTGTGATAGTGTAGATGTCACCGTCAACAAAGGAGATATCAGTAAGTATATAGCAAAGATTCTTCCACATGTCACTAATAGCCAATCAGAACGCAAGACTAATTCGCTAGCCACCACAGGTTTCTGTAGGTAACAGTCTGCTGTCGTTGCTCTATGTCCAAGACTTGCATTCGTTACGCTCTGTTGTTAAGACATCTTTGAAGAAATTTAGCACTTTGCCAAATTAAATCCCAAACGTCGGTCAAGGCATGTTGCATACCAGTATGTAGGATATGACCCCTAGTTTCTGAAAATGTGTTTCGTTTTACTCTGGTTGCTATGGTAACCAAGCAGAGGCTCTGATTGGCTAAACAGCAGAACAAATGTAACTCAAAAACTATATACCGCAAAGTAATCATCTTTGGGGTATGGGTGTATATGGATAATACACACAAATCGATTGGTTGCCATGGCAACTGGTAGCCGACCAATCAGAACATTTTGCAGCATAATTTAAATTTGATGGTATAAATAAAATACCTGGCTTCATGGTTTTGTAGCTACATTTGAGCTTAACATCTGTGCCAAATTTCATGGCTATATGAGTTTTTGTTTTTGAGTTATGGTTGTTCCCGTAATGCAACTTTGCGCATTTTCCCATTTTGAGATATCAACAGAAACATTTTCGAAAAATTAAAAATTGGTAGAAGAAATAATTTGAAAATTAAGTTTATAAGTAGCTATTAGATTATTAAAGATAATAAATTAATGCACATTATGAGCCCATTTTGGTTAAAATCGCATTTTAATTAGCAGGGTTACAGATTTAAAAAAAATAGACTGCTTAAATATAGCTGGGTGAGAAAAAAATAAAGAAATGTATAAGAAATCGAATAATTCCAAAAGGTTCAGAGCATATGATGTGCTCTGTATTATTTTGATAAAATAACAAATGAATTTCATTTAAAAAGTGTAATAATTTTATCAAAACATTTTTAAATCACAGGTTGAACGTCTTTTATATACATGTATAGGAAAAACCATTGGGCCGTTTGTGACTACCTTAGTTTAAATGACCATAACTTTGGAACCAAATGATCTCAAACAAAAAGAATTAGAAAGAAGATATTCTGCACTTTCCTCTTATGATATTATCTCAAATTTTGTGATCGAACAGAATTTTGAAATTTGGAGATCTTGTACCCCCCCCCCCTTAACCTGCAACTGATGAATGCTTAAGTTTATATGTATGCATAAAATAATTTTTACGTGCCTGATATTTTCAACAATTTAACAAATCAGAAAAGCCTGGAATTATTCTTTGTTCTGAAGACACTTACCATTAAATACTACTCATATACAAATCCATTTTCTATTGTAAACCTTAAGAAGATTAGAAAAAACTAAACTCACAGTTAAGCATGATAATTGCACGAGAATTCATAACAATTGGTAATTAGTTTACCAAAAAAATTGTAAATTTCCTATCTAAATGTTTTGTAAATATGAATAGACCACACAATAGGCTTACATGTAAAAGAAATTACGATTTATAAAATGCTAATTTTACAAAACCTGAGAAAATAATTTGTTTACTATTCTTTAACTCACAATTTGAACTGGCCTACTGTTAAGAAATAACATTCAAAAGAAATACACTTATATGGAGTTTGATATCAAACACAATGGATTCAGGAATTGGCTTAAGTAATGAATTAAAGGACAATTTAATTGCTTTTTTTTTCTGGAGATATAATGAGTAAAATTGCACTGTATCAAAATTTTAAAGCAATTTCTGAATTATTTGATAAATTTAACTGTCAGAAAATAAAAACTGACACTTTTAAAATGTAGTGTGAGATCTTAGTATTTTATTATAACATGTAGAAAATTTTCAAGCTTTTACAGTTTGTCATGTGGATGCCCCAAGCAAAACGGCCCAAATTTGATCACGTCTTGCATGGCAGCTATTTAGTGGTGTCTAACGTAGACATCCTCTCTGACTGTATTGTGGCAGGTGATTCATTTGCATGAGTACAATGATGGTTGTAATCATGCTGAAGTTGTTCCTTTCTAATGTCCCATTTTATTTTAATGTATCTTTCAGTAATTGTGGACACAAATCAATGGTACCATAAGACTACAATTCACCCTGGTGAAATTAGCATCACAATCGGCTCAGAATATGACTGACACCCCCTGGCAACAAACCAAGCTCACGGACCAGCTCTGAAGATGACAGTGGATGGTATTGAAAGTTTAGCCGTCATGTATGGATATGCCCCTAGTTAAGGAAAGAAATTCTGCTTATCTGGAATAAATTCATCACTATACTAAGGGTCAAACTTTATATACTTCTTATGGGCTACCAAATTATTGGTTTCATCTTTTTACCCCATGACATTTTTTGACCGACCGTAACTTGACTTTTGGATGTCATATAAAATCAATCGAGGTGTCATTTTAATCCTTATAACATTGACTTTTCAGATATGTGAAAAATGACTAGAGGCCAACTTTACGGCTAGTTTGAGATGGACGGTCACATTTATATTTGTTGTAGAAGTACAGATAGAAATATGTATTGCAGTCTTTCAAACTGAATGGTGTAAAAAATGTGGCCTATTTTTAGTTTTGTTGTCAGTAACAAATGCTAGTTTTGATAAAAAAAGATTTATTTTTGTATTATATTTATGGTGCTGTGTAATCATTAGTTTTAGAAAAGTATATATTGCTATAGGCAAAGCAAACATTTATTGGACAAAGCAAGGAATTTACATGGAAAAAGTAAATGAAAATCCAGGGTAGGCATTGCATTAACAAACGATGGGCCCTGCAATCTGAATTTTTGTTTATACTGTCCAATCAATTTGTGCTTGGCCTACAGGACCCTGACCTTCATCACAGACATTCTGTATAGTTCTGTTATATCCCTTGTACATCATGACCTATTGTAAGAATCCAGATGAAAATCAAAAAAATGTGAGAAAGTAAATCCTATGTTTCTTGATTCCAAGTTATTTTACCTAAGACGATTTTAGTAAGGCTTTTTATTATATTTATAGTGTAGGATGAAACTAGTCTTCATATTTCATTAATTCCAGTGTATTTTTCATTCATAAAAACAAGGTTTAATGATGAAAATATTCTTTAGTCATAAAACATGTAGGACACAAGTAAAGATTTTTGTGATTAAAATATTTGGAACTTTGGAGTTAAATTATAAATCGAAGACTTCAAATAATTCATCACCAAACATTTGGTATATAGGCCCCAACTTTCTACAAGCTACCAAATATTTGGTGCAACTATGGTCTTCATTATTAAATTCCAATGTGTGGAATTAATCAATTCACAACAAAGAATTGTTGCACCAAATATTTGGTAGTTCATAAAAAGTACATATTGGTCCCAATTGTGTCTCAAAATGTTTGGTGACCTATGAGTATTTTCATCACCAAACCGCAATATTACATCGGAATTTATTCGAGTCATACGCTGCGATCACATAGAGGTATACGCATGGGTATACCGTATACTTTATTTGCTATACGCTCCTGGGGAGGCACTCGTGCGATTAGTGATACGGAAAATCCCTGTCAATTTCTTTTGCCTATAAAATCAAAGCTGTTTTACCGCTTTAACTGAAATTTGAAACTTAGCCACCATTAGTGGTCTTCATTCATATGACATTGAAAACTAAATTTTGAAAATAGGACCAAGCTCCTTTAACTTGCATGAGAATGGTAAATAATTCCTAATTTTTCTTGAATAAGGAATCTTGAAATCTTCACATTTTTCAACAAATGTGTTATTGCCAGAAACTATAATGTAATTTGTCAGATATGTTGATGGCCGAAACCATAGTCGGCCTCCAAACAAACATTTGGTCGTGACGTCACCAAATATATGCCATCGAATTTAAAGTATAGCTCAATTCATACTATTTTGAGCTATCAAACATTTGGTGCAACAAGTCTTTGTTATAACATTAATTCCAATACATCTTCTAATCAATAACGGATGATTGATGTTGAAAATCACCAAGC
>JXSR01S016278.1:12548-26200 GCA_000969725.1 Ophiothrix spiculata | reverse complement strand
GTAATGGGATTCTCAATTTGCAATTCCCTGTTAAAAAGTTGAAAATTATGACTATAATGACTATAGCACAAATAGATGAAATAAAGAATTGAAAAGGATATATGTAGTCACTTTTGTTATTCCTTATTCAGAGGTCTGAGTGAGAGTTTATCTCTATATTATTTATAGGGGATCAAGAGGTGGTTGTAGCTAACAATGGGTTAACAATATGCTTTTTAACGTTAGTGAAATCAACCCAGGCTTGTTTATGCACCTCTAGATTGTTGCGAAACATTCATTCATGTCTTGCAACTATCTAAAGGTGCAAAATCAGCATACAGTGGCCATCTTGAAAATAAAGATGTGGCCAAGTTTCAGCACCGGCAACGCAAAATCAAGGCCAAATTTTGCACCAGCCCCTTATTTGGCCCCTTTTTGACCAGTTTGGTACAACCCATATGGCCAGTATTCAACATGCCTGTGCCACTTAATTTAACAATTAGTCTACATTTTGCTAAATGAAATAAAGGTCTTTAAGGGCCAGGTTGACCAGAATTGTTAATAGAAAGGGTACCATTTTGCAGAACCAAACATGCAAAGCAGGGGTACTTGTGCCTAAATAGTAAATGTCACCGATTTGCAGCCATTTCTGAACACAATATCCATGTTCAAGCAACAAAGTTGCAAACCATGTTTAGAAAAGGTTAGGTGCAACTCTGCAAAAATGAGAGCGGTGCTTCCCCTGGGATTGGGGGCTGTATGTCAAAAATCCTTTGCTACTACTATGGCCCTGACTAATCATCCGAGGGGCACTCAAGTATAATGTTGCAGGCATAGCGTTATCACAGTTTTTCAAAACACCCCCTAGGATGGAGGCTTCTGAAGCCAAAATACTCTATTCACACCCTAAACCGGGATTTTATCAATACTGTTTTCACACTAGAGTTTGTGAAAAGTACCCTGTTTCTTGAAAATTGCCCCCAAATTGCTGTTTTTAATTAACCCTAAAAGGTGTCACCTGATTCACCCTTCAGTCGTAAAAAAAAACCTAATTCACCTTTTTCTCAGTGGTCACGCTATGCCTGCAACCCCCGGGATAAGCAAAACCTAATCTCACTGTTACCAGAGTGGTAACAACTACAGCTAACTACCAAAACTGCCAAATTTAATCTCCAAAACCTCCAAATAAAATGCTCATGGTTTAATAGAAAAGGGGCGAAAATTGATTTTTTTTTTTGCCGGGAAAATTGGGAAGAAATGTGCACATGCAAAGGGAAAATCGGAAAAAAATCGGGACGAAATGTCTTTCCCCATCCCACTTCCACCCCGACCAAAAAGTATAGCTACGCTATATAACGAGTCACTTCAAATATTTCTCAGTGACACACCCCTTATCAAACCAAAGTTAAGTAACCCTCCTCCTCCCCCTCCCCCTGCGGGTGATTTGCCAACTTAAATAATAATTTAGATTTGCCAACTTACATAAGTTTGCCAACTTAAAAATTTAGATTCTGACTAAATCACCAACCCTTCCCTCTTCCTCTCTATTTTTGCGTCATATTTCTCAGTCTGTCAGAACTTATCAATTTTTGGATTAAATTTATCTTTTCCATTCCCAAGTAAATTTATCTTTTCCATCCCCTATCTTCTTTGTTAGTATAATATATTCGTCTCAGTTCTTTGTTTTTGTCGTATTTTTAAAGTATATTCGTCTTTCTTTGTCAAGGTTTTGTCGTATTTTTAAAGTAAATTCAATTTGCATGGTCTTTAGTCCGGGTCTTTAGTCTACGACGAACAAGTGGCGTACAAACTGTAAAAATGCATTAAGCGCAATCAGTAAGTACCTGTTGAATTGCGGTGAGCAGCATAACCATAACAGTGTTATAACATATTTTATACGCCAAATGTACGCCAAAATAGTTTGACGTATAAATGTAAATTTTCTATTATACAACTATCACGTATGTTACGATTTACAAAGAACACACTACCTACGTCACAGTGTACCATATATATTTATACGTCAGTTTATACGCCGACGTATACATTTACCGCCTCTCAAAAATTTGAAAAATAAGTTTGCATAGGCCTAACGGTTGCATTTTTCAAAAATGTGATGACTCACCCCGAAAAGGAGGAATTTGCGACAGAACACTTTTCAAGAAACGGATGATAGGCAGCAAAAAATAAAGAAAAAATAAGAATTTCCAACAGAATTTCTATTGTAAAATTTGATCGCCATGATCAATTTCAACAAGTAATGTGTGATTTTAAAGCTTAGAAAAGGCTTTAACAGACATGACAGATGAAATGATGAAATCAAAATTGATGTCATATTCAAAGTCCCCCCTTTCGTGTGCCATGCACAAATAAAACATTTTTGACCAATTTTCCCTCTCTGATTTACCTTTCGGTTGCCAAATTTGGCTTTTGAAGTGCAATTTACATTGTAAAAATGTATTGAATGGTCTAGATAGCGGTTGTTAAGTCAATGGGTTTCATTTTTACGCTTCAAAGTCAAAAACTCCGGCCGCGCGCCCGTGCCCAACCGAAATCTGACTTAATGAATACCCCCTGGGGGATTTGCACCCCTGAAAACCGTAAGAGGCCGGCCTTTGTCTCAAATGCTTGATACCTTTTCATGTTTGTTGATCGTTTTTAAAACGGGTAATTTGCAATATTTTAGGGGATCAACTCACGGTAGTCGGAACCCGAGTCGGAAGCCTCGATTCATACCTTCAGTGTGCGCAGGATATCGTATAACTATCAGACATTGCGTATGCGACTTTGCTTTTCTGGGTAAAAATCAATAAAAGTTAATAAAAATCCCAAAAAAGCATAGCCCTACGGCAAATTCCCTGAGACAAAGTATGATTTTGTTGGTCTAATAAAGAGGTCTTGTTAATTCAAGAATGCAAGTGATTGAAGACTGATTGAAGCACTGGCGTAAAAGGGGCAAACTGCCCGCCCCCTGAAGGCTCTTAAGGGGAAATTTTACGGACCCATGGCCTGGAGAAAGAAAGAGAAAAGAGGATGAAAAGGGGGAAAGAAAGAGGAGAAGGGAAAATAAAAGGAAATAAAGAGGAAGAAAAGGGGAAAAGAGGAAAGAAAAAGAAAGAGGCAAAGTACTAGAAAAGGGAAAGAAAAGAAAAGGGGAAAGAGAACGGGTAAGAAGGTGGGGAAGGGAAAGGGGTGGGGGCAGAAAGAAGAGATTGAATTGTTTCCCCAAAACTGAACATGTGTCCATCCCGTTTGTTTGGAACCAATACGCACGTGTTGGGTGATTTACATAAATAATGACGTCACTGCTTCCAATTTTACGGACCCATGGGGAAACTCAAAGGGGGGAGGGAGGAATAGAAAGAGAAAAGAGGATGAAAAGGGGGAACGAGGAAAGAAAAAGAGAGAGAAAAAGTACTAGAAAAGGGAAAGAAAAGAAAAGGGGAAAGAGAACAGGTAAGAAGGTGGGGAAGGGAGAGGGAGGACAGAAAGAAGAGATTGAATTTTTTCCCCAAAACATGAAAACTGAACATGTGGTAAAACTGACCATTCCGTTTGTTTGGAACCAAAACGCACGTGTTTGGTGATTTACATAAATAATGACGTCACTACTTCCCCGGCGTACTTGCAAAATGTCCATAGTGTACTTTAAGCGTGTATTGAAATGCACCAATGAAACTTACGGAAATGAAAACAATCTGAGGTGTTTTTGACACATGTATGGTATCTTTTTAATAGTTTTAACACCACAGAATGTTGATATCAAAGATTGTTCATCAGTTAAATCATCCATCATATTGAAATAAAATATTTTGCACAACAGGGGACACGTTAGGCCTGCAATAAAATAATTGTGGGAGTTGTGTCGCACTGCCATGGGCTTCAAGGGGGGAAAGGAAGAATTGTAGGTCGTGATTTAGCCCCCAGATAATTGTAAGGGGGTGACAGGGGGTGTAAGAAGAAAAGAAAAAAATAGTACTGAGTTTCCAAGTAGACATAGGTTCTGTAAGGGTCAAAACATAGTTCTTTTGAGCTGTCAACATTTGGTGCAACAAGTCTTTCGAACTATAAATGCATTTTCTATTAATAACGGAGGCTTGGTGATGAAAAATCAACACAAAATTGTTTTTGATGTCAAATGTTTGGTTATTTTCAACACCAAGCATCTGTTATTTGTATAAATATATATATATATAAATAAATAAATAAATATTCAACACCAAGCATATACGGAGAAGATGCTACTATTTCCATGTTAGAATAAATATAATAAACAGAGTTGCACCAAATGTTTGATAGCTTAAAAGAACTATGTTTTAACCCTAACTCACAGAGTGAAAATCAATAGCTATTTTGATTGGTCATGGATGCCCTTGCACCCCTATCATATCATTAATTGCAATAAAATTAGCCAGCCAGGACATGACAAAGTACACATAGAATTAGTTTCAGTTACTTTAAATGCCAGAATTATGACTTTATTCATAACCTTTCAGCAATAGATTTTATAAATCACAATAATAAAATACTTCTGACCTTCGAAGCTGCATATGTTATCTGATTGGTGTTTATTGTCCCCTCCATAGGGAAGCGAGTCATCTTGAATTTCAAAATGGCTGCCATGAAATATGATTTCATTTATAACTTATCATTTGAACGTATAATGAGAAATAATCTTCATGTATTACTCTGCACTGTGACTATGTGGTCAAAAGGGTAGTGACCATGTAGTTACTACATTTCGTACTTTTCTCTAGCCATAAACTTGCCCAGCTGCCTAGCAGACACCTTGATAGTTAATGGTTATGGTGATTACATAAGGAGAAGTTATTAGCTGTGTATACCTTTTCTTATGAACAAAACATTATTAATTTCATGCAAATGCACCGAATCCATCCTTCAAACCATAGCTCTCAAGTGGTTTTCAGAATATACACTGTTTCTTTATCACTCGTGTGTTCTAGACTCAACACTGAACCAGCACTGCACAACAAGGGTGTCTCATGCTAGCACATCTGTCACTACACATGTCATGCACACTCTATGATATCCATGAATTAGAAGGCAATGAAAAGGTTTCCTCACAATTAAAAAATCACAAATTAAAATCTAAATGTGCATTGATGATTGATTAAGAGACCTATATAGATTCAGATGTTTAGGTGGGTTTTTTTTTTATTTGTTTGTTTGTTTGTTTTTTATTCAGACTTGCAATGAAAATAGGAAAACAATATAGATAGCAAGAAAAAAATACAATAAACATAGCAGCAATTAAATAACAAGCATTATAAACATATCCATCCCAAACTGGAATGACGCACCACAAACACAAAAAAGTTTCAAGGCAAGGATAAACCCATAAAAGTCTGGCTACATGTGCAGGCTTATTTCCAATGGGGTCCTGTAACAACAGAAAAGTGTCTGTGAGACGTGGAGGAAACAGATACAAAACAGTTAAAGGACAAACCATAAAAACAAGCCTACACACGTATGAAATCATCAGACTCTTGTCTTAAGGCTCTAGCAGCTAGGTGTTTTTTGACTGCTAGTTTGAAGACAGACCTATCACCAATGGACTGAATTTGTGGTGGCAGTGCATTCCAGTCTGAGATTCATCTTGTTTGGCTTTCGCCAAAGGAAACCCAAATTGGTACTTGGTACCAAGGAAGCTTATCTTCAACAGGGCTGCAATATGTTTTTAAATTCAGTTTTTGAATGCAGGCGGAAGATCAGAGTACCCGCAGAAAAACCTACAGAAGCCAGCATGGACTCAAAACCAAATGCACAAACAGCGCCGAGCGCGGGTATCAAACCCGGGACCTCATTGGTGCAAGGCGAGGGCCTTGATGCTGTCTGATACATATTGATATACCTTCTGTCAGACTCTTTTGATAGTAAGGTGAAGGGGTCAAATTGTTCGTCTTGGATCAACGATTAAAAGTATCAATAGTGATCCCGTTGTTCAACCTTTTCCTGGAGGTAAAAGGTCAAAACTAAAGGTCAAATTTTCAACTTTGTCCGATTTCAAAGATTACTATGTAATATTATTCGTCTTGAACCAACATCAAAACCATCCATTGTGACCCCATTGTCCAACCTTTTAAGGGGTCAAAGGTCAACAGAGAGGTAAAAAATATAAACTTTGTCCGCTGTCTAAGGTTCAGGTGTCAACTTGTTCATCTTAAACGAACGATAATAAGTGTTTATGGTGAGTTGTCCTCTGACCTTTCCTTAATTGTCAAAGGTCAACAGAAAGCTGATATTTTAAGCTTTTAAAAACTTTGTCCGATTTCTTGTTTGCCTGACTTTATCTAAAGGGCTTAAAAGTTGATGAATAGTGAAATTATTATCCTTATCAGACTTCAGATTTCAATCATATTTGGTCACAACCAAGCCCGTAGCCAGGGGGCGTGCGGTGGGGGCGTCGCACCCCCCCAAATTTGACAATGTACAAAAAAGGTCCCCAAAAATTCCCTAAATGACCACTAAAAGAACACATAAAGCACCAAAACAAGTAAATGTAGGTCGTTTTTTAATAAAATACTTCACAAAATGCTTAAAAAACTGCTAAAAAACTACTAAAATTAGTTTAGGGTCGACCAAAACGAAATTTTTTCCTCCAAAAGGTCCACTTTTTGAAAATCCGCACCCCCTTGAAAAAATCCTGGCTACGGGCCTGGTCACAACAATCCTTAGCCCAAGCATATTATGTCATGGCCCCAGAGTGGTGTTGAAGGTCACATAGGGGTCACAAGGGTCAAAAGATCAAATTAACTAAAAATGCTAATTTACTCCTACCTATTGCATGGTATGATCATGTGACTCATGTAGGTGCATCAGCTTTACACCTGTCACGATACACTACAGTGACCCTTTTGCCCAACATACAGATTATTAGTACATTTTGTCATCCAAAATTATATATCTAGGGTAAATAAGCGGCAGGGTACATGTCATCGAGATGACCCAAACTCATGCGTCATAAGAGGCTTACACGGACCGATTTGAAATGAAAACAGACATTGAGAAGGACTATAATAAGAGTCGCATATCTCTCCATGGTTGTCATCTTGAACGTGCAGGGTCCACAATGCAAGTCTTGGTTGAGTGCCTTATTAAGTATGCAGCACCAAATTTTAAAATCTCAAAATAAGGAGGAACTCCATTGAAGCCAGATGTCAGTGATTGGTACAACTTTGAAATTACATATGGTATATTACATAAGGTCCATATGGTTCCTTGGAGAAATCTTGAATCAGTGATTGGTATAAATGTCAACATTACATCCAAGTCCTTGGACAAATCTGGACTATCTGAGAAAAAGTTGGCAACCTAGAAACAAACCCAACATTGACCAGTAAAATGTCGCATCATCTCACTTGATACTACAGTAGAAACTCATTATAACGAAATCTGATATAAGAAAAGCACTGTTATAAAGTAGTAATTTTCCTGTACCATTTTACTAATTTCTTTTGTTTTTTATTGTTTTAAAAACCCTGATATAACGAAATTTTGGATATAAAGAAGTAATTTGTCTGTCCCCAGCAAATTCGTTATAATGAGTTTCTACTGTAATACCTGCCATAGAGCCATCTACGCATCCAGGTGATTTATCTCTTTCTCAGACTCAACTTCCCAGATGTAACATACATCAGTAGCGGTCATTGTTCGTGGCGGTAATAATCGCGGTATTGTACTAGTCATGATGAACATGACTGAACAAATCAAACTTTCCCCTTTCCATGTGTTGCGTTCGATCAGATAAATTGTGATTTTTTTTGGGTGAATACTTATATATTTTGAAACCAGTATATCAGAAAGGTAATAGAATACACTGTTTTACTGGCAAGTCTCAAATGATGGGTAAAGATGATCAATTTTTCGAGAATTTCAACTGAAATTTTTTGGAAGATGAAGTCCGCCATTTTGTGGGTAAAGACGATATCTGCCATTTTGTGGTACAAGTGACGTCAGCGTAGGTCGGTCTATTGGTAATCAGTGTCAAAATATAAATATGGTATATAACTCAGTTTATTCCCATCTCTTATATCCTGATAAATAGCCAAAATGGTCATGTAGTGACTTGTGTGGCTTCATTCTTTCTAGTCTCATGAGTTCAAAGTCTCTCCTCTTGGCTTCTTCCCTCTTTTGCTCTTCGTATTCTCTCTGTCCATACTCTTCAGCCTGTAATAAAAAAACAACATGTAATTAATCTCAGCTATTCAATATTTATTTAGGTATTCAAACACACCACAGAGTTGTTCATCGCGAATCAACAACGATGCATTCATGCGTCTGGGTGTTTTTTAATAAAATTTTGATAAAAATATGCCGAAGCATTGGATGCAGAGTTGTTGATTCACGATGAACAACTCTGTGGCGTGTTTGAATACCTTTCAAGAACGAAAATCTCCCTGAAAACGTATTCTAAATGTTTTTAATTTAACAGAGCGCATTTCTGAAGCAAAGCGCTAAATTATGATTGTTTGCTGCTTTGACGTTATCAATTTTTTACCAAGCACCGGACTTTTGCACATACTACAAGAGCCTGAAGCGCGATGGTCAGTGCGCTGACTCTTGTGTACTGTGTAAAGCACTTCCGTAAAAGCTGTGCCGTGCGTGGCGGGCTAATTTGAATATGATCAACTGTGGATTCATCACGAATCAACAACGGTACACTCCTGTATAAGAGATATACAATGAGTTGTTGAAATCAGCTCTGATGATGTATTCGAAACCTGTAGCCTAGATAAGCTTAATGATATAGTGGTATAACAGATAGGCAAACTGCCCACCTGCAGTTTATAATGTCCATGGAAATTTTTACAAACCGAATGGGAATGGGAGGGGTAAAGAAGAGATATCCTCAATTGTTTTTGACCCTGAAATTAAGTATGCTGAGAAGATTTGTTTTGTCGTTGTTATTCTTCTTTTCTTGGAAAGCTTATGAACACTCCTGCATTCAGCAGCTGGGTGCCAAATATGAGAGGAGAAGATAGCGGCAGAGAATTGCGTAACACGTACACACCTTTTCTCAATCCCAAAGGCTCGCACAGAGAGATACATACCCTATATGATGAAGCTGTGGAATGCAGAGGCCTCCAAAGCTTAAGTGCTTTTGATCATCTTTTGTTTCCACCTTGATCAAGTCCCATGTTTTTGACTTTTTGGTGCTCTTGGTGGTTTTTGCATTGTGTAGCTTATATTGTGTTTCTTGTTACTGTTTGATGGATGATATTTGTAAAAATGTATTCAATTCAGCCTTTTGGCTGCTATATGCATTTTGTGTTAATAAACCATGAATAATAAATAAAAGCTTCCAAAATAAATACCCTTAGGCCCAGACTATAGTTTTTTCACTAGCCACCAAATATTTGGTGGCAAAGGTCTTCAATGTTACATTAATTCCAATGTATTTTCCAATGAAAACCATCAAATGTTTGGCATCACATACAAAAAAGTATGGTGCAATGATTGTTCATCACCAAGCCTCCGTTATTATTCGAAAATAAATTGGAATCATATCAGATTATTAGAAAGACTTGTTGTATCAACTATTTGGTAGATTATAAGAACTTTAGTCTGAACTTTAACAGTGATTACAGTGAATCCAACCCCAGACCAAATGTGTGTGTAAGACCGGGGTCAGACGAATTACAAGGTCGCATTTACTACAATAATTTTATTGTTGTAATTAATGACGACATGTGGTCACACGTACTTTTTGCAATTAGTTATATTACAATTGTGTCGCATTACATTCCGGCCACACGAGGACCTAAAGTCACCTTAATTTAATAGTTAGTCTTAAAGCTCCCGCGCGCATTAATAAAATCGCCCGCTTTAATTCTAGCTGGATGTATAAATTTCATTTTTTTTCCTTCTTATTTTTTTTCCAATATCCACGTCAGGCATCAGCTAAAAACAAAAATTATGCACAGTTGGCTTTTTGAAATTATCACAGTGCAAACCATGCACATTGATTATCACAGTGCAAACCATGCACATTGATGTTTAACACATGCAGAATATGATTTCACAAACACAGTGTATGCGGTAGATTTTAGATTAATGTTTATATTTGGATGTCGCTATCTTTACCACCAGTATCGGTACTATCCACAGTAGCATTTGAGCAACGTAAAACTGGGATCCTAAATGTAAGCGCTGTTAACTTCCGGGTTATCATTTGCGTTATAAACGTGAAATAGGCAGGGGAAATAGGCAATTTTTTTATCTCGATTTTAATGCAACAATCTTAACTTTTCCTTCATTTTATAATATTTGTGGTTGTAACAATGTATTAGTAAAAGTTTGGTCTATAACAGTTCATATTATAGTAATGCAGTAATAAATTCTCCATCAAACAAGCACAAGTTCAAGAATTTTTATGTGAGTCATAAATCGCTCGCGGTCAGTGGAGTTTACGCGAGCGATCGCTCTCACTCGCGGTTAAAGACACGGCCTGTAAATTTGACATCACAAACCAAAACTACTCAAAAAGATCTTCAGGCAGTCGCACAAGAACCTTTAGCCAATAAAAACTAAACACAACTTCCATGCATGAGTATCAAAGTATGCTTTAAATACAACATTAGCAAGCAGACCTCAGACTTACATGCCAGTGTGTATAAATAAGTTTCAATGTGGCGCAAAATGAAATGGCAGGAACAAAACATCAATGCATGGACAATAAAAAAATAAAACTGCGACCTCGTCGTTCGTTGTCTGACCCGGGCCTAAGTTGTGATTGCCAACCACCCACCTTTGGCAATCCTCAATTAGGACTAATCACTTCCCGGGGGGCTACTTAGTACAAAAGGGGTTATAGGGACGTGCCGCAATTCGGGTAGCAAAATCAGGCTTTCTTGTATTCCAATCGGTCCTTTTTCTTCGCAAAATGTGGTATTTTGATGGGTTTTCTTTTCAAAATTTTCGAAAATTTGCGCCAAATGCTGCAAATTTGGACATTTCTTCTCAAAATGTTAAAAAAGAGCAAATTTGGACAGAAAAAAATTAGATTTTTAATTAAATTTGGCTCAAAATTTGGAAGATTTGGTATATGGATGGGTCAATTTTGTTTAAAAAAATGGTATTTGGATGGGTGGCTTTCCAAATTTCCCAGAGGCACGTCCCTACCCAAACCAAATTTGAGTACCCCCCCCCCCCCGGGAATCACTTACCCTACTGATGTATGGGATAGCTAAGTGCATTGCATTTTCCTCCTCGATGCCAAGCCTTTTTCGTAGATTTCTCATCATGTATCGTGTAATCTGTCTTGCCCTTCGCTTCTTGCTGCAAATACAGAAAATATAAACAGAAAATTATTTTTCTGAAATACACTCTTAAATAAATGAATTTGGAAGTATAATTAAACTTGAACTCCACAAAGATACTTTTAAAACAACAAAAACCCATGTTGAGTGGTGCTTAGACACATTTTTACAAAAAACCTGATGATTCTTACCATGATTTTGCACAATTTTACACCTAGTTTTTGGAAGAAAGGTTCCAGAATTTTTTTCCTGAAAACTAAACTAAAATGAGTCTACTGGGTCAAGACATATGGGAGTGACCCCCTCCCATCCCTTCACCCTGCTGAAAGGCTGATGAGGGACCTTATCGAAGACCTTTTGGAAGTCTATTTATGATCATGTTTAGCTGACAACACCTAGCATAGCAGCCATTACAGTTTCACCATGTTCGTAGATAATTCATAGCAATGTGAAGAACAATTGTAAAATAAGCAATTTTATTTTTCTTTAAATCACGTTGTTTAGGCTTTCGCCAAGGAAACCCAACTTGGTACTTGGTACCAAGTAAGCTAAAGGAAGCTTATCTTTGACAGGGATCCCAAGATGTTTTTTAAAATCAGTTATGAATGTTATTAATTTTTTGTTAGATTTCTCAAAGTTTATAATTATGTTGAAAATAATATTATTAATCAATGCGCATCCTTAATTATATTTTTAAATTGCATTAACAAGAAAAAATTGAAGCGGTCACAATTCACGACCACTCTTATTGAGTGTTGAACTACCAGCGCACACCCAGTTTTTCATAGCCCCAGTGTGTTGTTAGCATAAAAAAAAAATCATGAAATTAACCCTTTGAACCCGTCGAGCCGGTATACCAGCTCACGTATACATGTACCATACACCCGATGAGCCGGTTTACCGGCTTTTAGGTCACATGTCAGAAACTTGATGTGTCCGTCATTAGGCATGGATAGTTACAATTTTCAATCGATTTACATGTATATTAGAAGAAATCAATGAAGCTTTGAACCCATGGTTGATGGGCCTGGTCAGTTTGCTCTTGTTTACTTGACAGAGGTAAACAATTCTGACCTCATATTTTCGTAAATTTGATCAAAAATTTTTAAAAATGTGGCTTCGCCATAGACTACAATGTAAATGTCAAACATGTTGGTCGACATAAAAAGTAATCTTTTATGAATGCTGGTTATTGGAAAAAATCAGACTAGGCCTACTCTAAAATGAAAAGGTAAAGCAAGGGAAATCAGAATCAAAGTAAGTTTTAGGAATTGTGTTTTTAACTTTCGGGTTGGCTCAGGTCAGCGATATAGATACATGTAGAATGGCCAGGGTTCAAAGGGTTAAAAGCACACAGTGGGGCAAGCATCACTAAGTTTCAGTGCAAACTGAGTGCAAGATTAAACTTTCTGAGCAAAAAAATTCCAGGACTTTTCCATGACTTTCCATGACCTTTTTGTAAAAATTCCATGACTTTTTCTTGTAAAATGCACCAATATATTTTTACACATTTTGTACAATAGTTGTACTTTAAAACATTACCGGTATTTTCAGGACACACTTTAGTTTTAACCATCTACAATAAATTTCAGACATGCCAACCTCTCAGATCACAAAAGAGTATTTTTCACACAAAAAGAGTACGTTCCAAAAATATGAACATTATCCAACTTTAATCAATTTTACAAAACACAAGGCTCAGGGGCAAAGCCCCTGGTGGGGGTCCAGGGGACAAGCCCCGGAAGCTCCTGAATTTGAGCAGTTTCAGATGCCTTTTAACTTGACTTACTTACTTTTTGATGGGTTAGAAAAAGCAAATAATGTGATCAAAAAGTATGTGAAAATGATCAGATATACACATTTCGCACTAATTTTTTTAAATAATTTAGTGGGGTCAAGGAGGCTCCCCCCCCCCAAAAAAAAAGCTCCTGGCTTAAATCCATTATGGATCCGTTTTGAAGCTCTAGGAAGACCCCTTTTCAGTGAATAAAATCAACTTACAAAAACTGCATTTTCAACATGTTGCAGAGAGCCATTTCAATAGGTAAGTAACAGAAAATGTTTTACTCAAGGGTATTAGCGAGTCCAAAAATAAGCAAAGGTCTGCCTTTATGAACCCCCCTGTAAGGGCCCAAGTCTGCTCAAGGGGACCAGCTGGGGTCCACTGTACTCCTGGGGGTCCCTTTTGAAAAGTGGATGTAGTTTTAAAGGAACAAAAACACAGTAACTTGAATTTTGGACTTTATTTAAAAGTCGCTTTGTTTAGCAGATATAGGGCTGTATGTATCCGATATTACTATACATTTGTACAAGATCGTATTCGCAATTGGCCGATTTCAATATATATGATGGGTTATGCCATTATGATAATTTAATGATTTTTAGCATCTACAC